>BLKR01009678.1:0-95758 GCA_011170035.1 Teleogryllus occipitalis
GGTTGTCTGGTATCAAGCTTCTATTTCGCTTAAGATCTTTTCGATCGCGTAGCGATCATCGTCAGAGCTGAAAATACATTAAGAGATATAATTATACATTCTACAGATTAATATATAAAAAGAAGTGTGCAGTTGCGTAAGCAAACTGGATCGGTCGTACCTTGTAGCTGCTGGGCGGAAAACGAAGTTCTGCGAATTTTGAAACAGTGGCTCGCTTAAGTAGGCAGGGCGGCGGTCGGGCAAGTGTGGGGGCGGGGCAGGGGAGGGCGCGGCCGAAGGGTCGAGAGGCGCGGCCGTTGGGCCTGGTGTGAGGAGGGCGCGGGCGGTCGGAGGTGGGTGGACTTAGGGGTGTACACATTGTGCTAATTTTAGCAGAGGTGACGAAAGTTCAGGGATTTGCTGGTTAAGACTGGTATTATTCTTGTTTTTTAGGTTGTTGTGAATGTGAAGTGATTCTAATTTTAATCTGTGCCAGTACCTGTTTTCAATTTCTAGGATATGGAAGTTAACGAGTTTGTCAAATGTGTGATTGTTTTGATTTAGGTGATCAGCGAAGTGTGAAACTGTGGTGGTATTGTTTTTCCATGCTTGTTCGTGTTCTTTGATCCTTTGTGTGAATTTACGCCCGGTTTGTCCTACGTATACGGCATTGCAGTTGTTGCAAGTGAGGGCATAGACTCCGCATAAAGAAGAAGGAGGAATTGGATCTTTAGTGTTGGATAGAGTTTTTTGTAATGTGTGAGTGTTGTGGAAAGTAGCTTTGAGTCCGAATTTATTGAGTGTGGTTGCTATTTTTAGAGAAAGGGGTCCTACATAAGGGATGGTGATGTACGTGGCTGTAGTGTTTTTGTTGATAGGTGTGAGAGTGGTGTGTTTGCGGATGTTGAGTGTGTTCGTTTTTTTGATTATTAGTTTGTCAATGATATTCCAGTCGTATCCATTCACCCTGGCTATATGTTTTATGGTGTTTATTTCTTTTTTCGTGTTTTCTGGAGACATGGGGATTGACATTAATCGATGTACCATAGCATGGAAGGCTGCGTGTTTGTGCGTGGGAGGATGTTGTGAAGTGTTGTGTATGATTGTGTCCGTGTGGGTCGGGTTTCTGAATATATTAAATTCGTGATGGTCCTGAACTAGCGTGATAGTGAGATCAAGGAAGTTTAAGGATTTGTGTTCATTTTCTATTTCAGTGGTGAATCTTATGTTGGGATGCAAGGAGTTGATGTATTGTGTAAAATTGTGAAGTTGTCTTGTGGTGCCTGTCCATAGTGCCAACACGTCGTCTACGTATCTGTACCAATAAAGAAGGTTTTTTAAGAGTGGATGTCCAGAAGCAAATAACATATTTTCCCAGTTGTCCATAAATATTTCGGCTAACAAAGGTGAGAGGGGTGAACCCATGGGTAATCCAGAATCTTGGGTGTAAAATTTGTCATTGAATTTGAAATAGTTGGCATCTATACAACAGGAAATTAAGTTAAACAGTTCAGTTTTGATGGGGACGGCACATTGTGATCTGTCAATTAGGTCTTTAAGTATAGTTTTACAGTCAGATGTTGGCACACTTGGAAATAGGTTTTCCACATCAAAAGAAACGAGTTTGGCGTTCGTGGGGACAGGGAAATCTTTAATCTTGTTGATGAGATCAGGACTGTTGAGTATTGTGTGCTGAGGTGTATAATTGACATGTTGTTTGAAATCTTTGTTCAGTTTGTAAGCAATTCTGTGTGTGAGTGTGTTGGTGTATGATACTACAGGTCTGATGGGAATGGTGGATTTGTGTATTTTTGGTAAACCGTACAATCGTGGAGGGAGTGGATTGAGAGGAAGGAGCAGCCTTCCATGCTATGGTACATCGATTAATGTCAATCCCCATGTCTCCAGAAAACACGAAAAAAGAAATAAACACCATAAAACATATAGCCAGGGTGAATGGATACGACTGGAATATCATTGACAAACTATGAAAAAACGAACACCTCAACACACCACTCTCACTATCAACAACACTACAGCCGTACATCCTACATCCCTTATCTGGACCCCTTTCTCTAAATAGCAACCACACTCAATAAATTCGGAACTCAAAGCTACTTTCCTAACACTCACACATTACAAAAACTCTATCAACACTAAAGATCCAATTCCTCCTACTTCTTTATGCGGAGTCTATGCCCTCACTTGCAACAACTGCAATGCCGTATACGTAGGACAAACCGGGCGTAAATTCACACAAAGGATCAAAGAACACGAACAAGCATGGAAAAACAATACCACCACAGTTTCACACTTCGCTGATCACCTAAATCAAAACAATCACACATTTGACAAACTCATTAATTTCCATATCCTAGACATTGAAAATAGGTACTGGCACAGATTAAAATTAGAATCCCTTCACATTCACAACAACCTAAAAAACCAGAATAATACTAGTCTTAACCAGTAAATCCCTGAACTTTCGTCACCTCTGCTAAAATTAGCACAATGTGTACACCCCTAACTCCACCCACCTCCGACCGCCCACGCCCTCCTCACACCAGGCCCAACGGCCGCGCCTCTCGACCCTTCGGCCGCGCCCTCCCCTGCCCCGCCCCCACACTTGCCCGACCGCCGCCCTGCCTACTTAAGCGAGCCGCTGTTTCAAAAATTCGCAGAACTTCGTTTTCCGCCCAGCAGCTACAAGGTACGACCGATCCAGTTTGCTTACGCAACTGCACACTTCTTTTTATATATTTTTTATATATTAATCTGTAGAATGTATAATTATATCTCTTAATGTATTTTCAGCTCTGACGATGATCGCTACGCGATCGAAAAGATCTTAAGCGAAATAGAAGCTTGATACCAGACAACCTCTGTTTATTTAATTTGATTTAATAAGGTATCTACATTGCAAACTAATTAATTAATAAACAGTTTTATGTATGGGCGCCCAGAGGGAACCAGGGACTTGGGGCTGTTGATTATCCGGCGCTCTTTATTTTAAACAAAAAATTCCTCCTTCCTCAATTCATAAGCCGAATTCGTTTCTCCATGCCTCAGAAATAACATATAACGTTAAGTTTGCTTTCGAGAGAAATATTTTTAATTTCTGTTGATCGAAAAAAAATTAGGGGCCCCAATTAAGTCGGGGCCAGGGACAAGTTGCCAGCTCCCTCCCCCACCCCCCTTCTGGACGCCACTCGTTTTATGAAACGCACATGGTAGTAATTTATGGTATTAGAGAAGTAAACTGATATTTTGTTCGCGAGTAAAAAGTTTGGTCTCCAAGGTGACGATAGGAGGCGTGGATTCAAATTTTCACGAGCGAATAAAGTCTTTGAACTCTCGAATTCTTCCTTACATTATTTTATCCATTGCTACATTTTTCATAATTCCTTTATTATAGCTGTAGCCGTATTCCGCCAATTCATTGTTTGCTGTTTGTTTGGCAGGTACACATGAATGAAATGTAATAGTTGTGCTAATGCAATGACCTAACAATATATAGAAGTAGTTAATTGAAACTCCTGATGGTAAAATTATTTTTTTTATTCACAAGTGAATAAAATTATTATTTATGTTGTATTTTGGAATTATTATATATTATTTAGGAATAACGAGATAAAGGACGAGACTTACCATGGCTAAAATGCTCGGTGTCCCAGGTGATATGGTTCAGTCAGCAACGTAACAACTGTCTGACTTCAAACGAGGAAGTCAGGATACAAGTTATTGAAGAAGTGTTATCAACGTTCAATATCTGTTCGTATTTATGTTCATATTATTAACTGTATCATAACTGATACACTCCCAATAGATACTACATAGAAGGGCATGTGTAGTTAACCATCACGCCCTTATGATTTCTCTGGATAGCAATGCACATAATCCAACGAATCATTTAATAGAACGATGGCCAATGATTAATTACTTCTCAACTGTTAACTTCACTACGGTTTCTCAAATATATGGACTCTAATCAAGCTGTGCTTTTTGAAGAATATTTTATGAAAAGATTCATTGAAGAAGTGTGTTGTCCACTACCAATTTTTTCATAAAATTGTTAGATCCGCGTAATGTAAGAATTTAGACAGAGAATACGAACAATTAAAAAAATGATTTATTTGATAATTTGTTTATTATTATTATTTTACTGTTACAATTTTAAAGTCTTCAAGTAAAAACACGTTTTCGTCATGAAAATCTCAGGTTGTAATTGCAGAAAAATTTGATTAACAATGGGATTGATGTTTGAAACTCCAAAACATATTAATACAGTTAACCCTCATTAGCACGAACTCGCTTAACACGAATTTCCCCGATCTGCGAACAAACTTCGACCCCGGTAAGGGAATACAGTAATACGAGCATTTATAATAATCGGATAATACGAATTTTTATAACACGAACTCCGATTATTTCGGTCCCTTGGAATTCGTGTTACTGAGGGTTTACTGTAACTTACAAATTCCCTGCTGGTACGGGATTTCCCATCATTCCCATTAATGATAATCAAACTTCCCTGCAATATAATAATCATAACATCTTTTCTATGAATCGGATGTTGTTCTTGATTACGCCCATCAGCCACTTTTTGCATATTCGGCTATTGAGAGACAATAGACATCATCATCACCGACAATCTTTAAAATTATACCGTCTGTCTAGGGTTCGACACTGACTGTTGGCAATCCATTTCTCTTTCAAAGAACTAACCTAACTTACGATCCGACAGAAATAAAATGGTGCAGTTTGTTGACGTTTGAGGTTCGCAGTTGTCTCGCTAGTTTCGTTGCTTTTGCTGGTATTGGGCGAATGCTGATTGATTGGAGTAAAATTGTTGGATGAAAATAGATCATGTTTTCTTTTATAATGTTTTTATAAAACTCCTTTAATATTACCTCGTGAAAGCTAGGTTTTAAAAATTCCGGTTTCATAAAATGTGTTATTTAAAAAAAAATATTTACACAATATATTACTTTGTGCAACTGGCATTTATCTGTTGGTGAGCAATCATCCTTCAGAAAAAAATCCCTCTAATCAATTCCCTTTTCCACGTAAACCCAACCCTTTGTTTCGCTCTTGTAAATGGTCTTTCGGTACGTATTCTCTTTTGTTCGCTTGTTTTGGTAATCTGGGATTTTTGAGAGTGCAGACATTGTGTTTTTATGGCCAGTCTTTTGTTTCTCATCGGAGAACGGAGGCTGTGTGTAATCTCCAGCACAAAGGTTGGAGGTGAGATTTGTTTGTTTTCATCCGTAATGGCTGCCGTATGTGTAAAGGGATGTTACAGCTTGCGTTAATTAAAATCTGGAAACGTCGATCTGCTAATTGTTTGATCTGTGTTGCTAATCTGCCAATTGTTTTTCACATTTGCACATTGAGGTTTGTGAGTGTTAATAAACAAATCTTTACCTTGCTAATGGTTATGGACAGTGCAGAGTTTATTGCCGATACGATTTTCATCGCCACTAGTATGTATGTTACAGATGATGTTTATTTTGTAAATTGCTCTACTTACTTACATAGTGCCCTTCTATTTGACGAATATGTTTGTCGGCTTATTTCAATAGCTTGATGTAGTGATCCATACCTTGTGATCTTTAAAATTAATGCAAAATGATTATTTGTTTCTTTATTTTAAAATGACTGTACCCAAGTGTAGGGATTGCGCAGTTTGCGTTAATTAGTAATGTCATTTTGTTTCTGTACAACTTTACAACTGAAAAATTCGATAATGATAATGAAATTGACGAAATAATGTCAAGTGCGACTCTTTCTAAAGAGATTTGTGGGTAGATCAGGTAGATTACACTTCTCCTCATAGTACGTCATGGAGTTTTTAACTGTTTGTGGCGTTAAATAAATAAATATGAGCTCTCTAATGGTTCGGAAGCGTTCTCGCAACACGTCTCTTAGCCCCACTTGGGCATTTAACGTCCCTAGAGTAAATCCTCCTGTAATTAAAAGTATTTATAACATTAGAGATACATACTTTTGTCCAAAAACATAAGTTAATTTTTTTAAGCTTATTAATTTATGGATTTTAATTTATTCTTTGGAATTTTACTTAACAAATCGTTATTCTCTCTATCTCTGTCACTTCTTCTTCTTCTCTCTCACTCTCTCGCTCGCTCTCTCTCTCGTGCTCGCACTGTCGCTCTCTCTCCCCCTCGCTCTCTCTCCCCCTCGCTCTCTCTCCCCCTCGCTCTCTCTCCCCCTCGCTCTCTCTCCCCTCGCTCTCTCTCCCCCTCGCTCTCTCTCCCCCTCGCTCTCTCTGTCTCGTTCTCTCTCTCCCTCGCTCGTGCTCTCTATGCCTCTCTCTCTCTCTCTCTCTCTCTCTCTCTCTCTCTCTCTCTCTCTCTCTCTCTCTCGCTCTCTCGCTCTATCTGCCGCCCTCTTCTTTTCCTCATTGATTGCCAGGTGCACTACAGCACTGCTATCTTGCGCTGTAATCCAATGCGCTTGTCACTTCGCGCGGGCCATCCGCGTGCACTTGCCTTGTGGCGATGAGTTGGGCGAGTGGCGTTGGCGTGGGCCGCCCGCCTGCTGCCGCTGCCCTCGGCCTCTGCCACTGGCGCCTGCGCGCTCGCCGCCGCTGCCCCCACGCACACTGCGCACAACCCACCAACAGGCGGCGCAAAATTTTTAAAAAAATTAACATTTACGAAAATTAAAAGTTTAAAAAATGTAAAGTTTAAAAAATTTAAAATGTGTAAACAATTAAAATTTGTAAAAAAATTAAAATTTGTAAAAAAATTAAAATTTGTAAAAAAATTAAAATTTATAAAAAAATTAAAATTTGTAAAAAAATTAAAATTTGTAAAAAAATTAAAATTTATAAAAAAATTAAAATTTGTAAAAAAATTAAAATTTGTAAAAAAAATTAAAATTTGTAAAAAAATTAAAATTTGTAAAAAATTAAAATTTGTAAAAAATTAAAATTTGTAAAAAAATTAAAATTTGTAAAAAAATTCAAATTTGTAAAAAAAAATTTAAAAATAATGAAAGAACTTATTATGGACAACAAATTTCAGTTGAAGGGAAAATCTCTATCTTTACTTTTGTAGTCATAGAAAGACTCCAAAAAATCCACTTTTGCAATTTTTGAAAATTCAGTTAACTTTGAAAATTGGACCTATGCCATCTTTATAAGTGTATTTTACTCTATTTTTACAATAAACTAAAGGAAAAAATTTGGAGCCTTTTTTGAAAAAAATTGAAAATGTCCCTGGGACTTCATGTAAAGTACCCCCAAATTTTAAAGAATGTTTTTCAACATCTGAAAGCTTACACTCGAGCCAGATCGACCGGGGAACATCCATTTTGAAAAAAATCTACTTATGGTTTAGGCTTTAGTGGTGTTCACAAATGGATTGTGGTTCGTGTTGCCGTCAATTGATATTTCGGTATCAAGAACCTACAAAACAGGAATTCTGGGTAAACCGCGTTTTAGAGGACTTTTTTTCAAAATTTGTAAAAAAAATTAAAATTTGTAAAAAAATTAAAATTTGTAAAAAAATTAAAATTTGTAAAAAAATTAAAATTTGTAAAAAAATTAAAATTTGTAAAAAAATAAAAATTTGTAAAAAATTTAAAAATAATAAAAGAACTTCTTATGGACAACAAATTTCAGTTGAAGGGAAAACCTCTATCTTTACTTTTGTAGTCATAGAAAGACTCCAAAGAATCCACTTTTGGAATTTTTGAAAATTCAGAGTTAACTTTGAAAATCGGACCTATGCCATCTTTATAAGTGTATTTTACTCTATTCTTACAATAAACTAAAGGAAAAAATTTGGAGCCTTTTTTGAAAAAAATTGAAAATGTCCCTCGGACTTCATGTAAAGTACCCCCAAATTTTAAAGAATGTTTTTCAAAATCTGAAAGCTTACACTCGAGCCAGATCGACCAGGGAACATCCATTTTGAAAAAAAATCTACTTATGGTTTAGGCTTTAGTGGTGTTCACAAATGGATTGTGGTTCGTGTTACCGTCAATTGATATTTCGGTATCAAGAACCTACAAAACAGGAATTCTGGGTAAACAGCGTGTTAGAGGACTTTTTTTCAAAATTTAGCAACTGTATTTAACCGCTTTTCCGGTATCAGGGCCAGTAATGCGAGTTTTTCTGCCTAAAATTCGCACTTTTTCGCGCGGCATTACATAACTTTCTCTATACTACGTATATTTCTCTGTGTATACGTGCGTATACGAGAAAATTAAAAGATTCTTCTTGAATTTACGACCACACTATTAATTACGCTTTAAGTATTCACCATAGCATCATGATCTATCAACCATGAAAATCGCAAACACACACACACACACACACACACACACAACACGTAACTTTAATTATTGGGGATTGGTCACTTAATTAAAATTCTAGTTTGCTATCACCCACCATTGTCCGCCAGGTATCTTCCACCAACGGGATACCGCCCGAGCCGGGACAAGCTCTAAGCCCCCGACTGGTCTCCCAGCATGTGGTAGTGTAGTGCATGTTAGTGTAAGTGTGTATGTGTAGGAGTGTTGATAGGACATGGAAGAGGAAGGAAAGATCGCGCGCGGTCCGTGGCCCGTAGGTTAGGGTACTGCACCTGCATTCGCCTGGTGTTGATCGGAGAAAACACGGAAAACCACCAATCAGAGCAGCCGGCCGCTAGAATTCTCCTCCAGACAGCAACAGAATTTGTCGTAGCAGTTTAGCTACAGTACCGGCAGCACGTAAGCGACTCTTCGACAGTTGTCGCCACGTGCTGCGGTATTTCATGTGACCTGTTCTACAGCAATCAGCTTGGAAAGAGTTGTTTGCTTTCTTACGGTCATCGTTCAGCGTTGTCACTCATCTGTTTCACGAAGTCGCGGAGGCGATAAGGTTCGGCTTTAGCGAAGATGATCAACATGATATCAACACGTGTCATCAGCTGTCGGTAGTGTTAATGTTTTGAAATTTCATTTATCTGTGATGTAGGTGGCAAAGTAATGACTGGCAACAGCGCTGCCGGTACTGTAGTTCCGTGCCGAACGCCAATAGAGAGGTTTTACACCGACGCTTAAAGATAGGCGGACCCGGCTATTGTCACGTAACGCCTGAAACACCAATCACGGTCTGAGTAGCAAGCGTAAGCGTTATCCGGGCTCGGTTCGCTAAACGAGGCTTCATAACTACCGAATCGGTTGCCGGTTAGCACTAGTTTTGGGTTCTTCGTACAGTAAGAACGCGGACAAAAGCCGTCTGCGGTTTTCTGCGAAGCATGATGTATTCCATTGAAGGATGTGTTGGCTTCCACTCTATGGGAGCCAGTAGGCAAGGAATGTTGAAATTCTTTTCGTTTCGCAAATGGGGAAGCCCTTGAAAATAAGTAATTCACGTTCCAAATTTTACAGACTTTATAACACCAGGTCGCTTTGGTTCTAAAATTTCGGGCAGCATTGCATTACCTACATCGTCCATATCAGTTTTCCGAAGTACACATCCTTCAATTAATTCTTTCATATCAGGGAGTAACACATTCAGAGAGTAAAAAACAGAGAACACCTGGTCACGCTTTGCAATCGCTTCTCATTGTTGCTTTCCCGGATACAAATGATTACTATGTAAATAAGTACTAGATTGAAACTACGGTATACAAAGTGGAAAAATTGATAATATAAATCGGAAAGGCGCCAAACGTATGTGTAACTTAATATTGTTGCTACAGGTGTCAGTACCTTATAAGCGTAAACGTTGTGCAAAAAAATCTCTATGAGCTTCACACAAGATTCGACATTGCGTTACCGTTACTTTACCGTTGCGTTGCCGTTACATTACCGTTGCGTTACCGTTAATATTCGACATTGCGTTACCGTTTATGTTCGACATTGCGTTACCGTTAATGTTCGACATTGCGTTACTGTTAATGCTCGACATTGCGTTACCGTTAATATTCGACATTGCGTTACTATTAATGTTCGATATTGCGTTACCGTTAATATTCGACATTGCGTTACCGTTAATGTTCCACATTGCGTTATCATTAGTGTTCGACATTGCGTTACCGTTAGCGTTAGCCCTTTGGGCTAAGTGCAACGGAGCGGTTGCGCCCGGCGCTTGGTGCGCGGGCCCCAGTGTGTGTGCGCGCGCTCGCGCCGTCGCGCCTCCCCCACCACCGCCTCCGCCTGCGCCCGCCCCCCACTCCGCTCCGGGCCAGGCCGCTCCTCGGCGCAGCGGCCGCCGCCAGTCGGCCTCCGACGGCCTCCCGCAGCCCAGCCCTCCTCGCTCCGCCTCCTCCTCGCGCGCCGCCAGCCGCCGCCGGCCGGCGACCACCCGGGGCCAGCGACCTCCTCCCCGCGGGACACGCTCTCGCTCGCTCGCACGTGTGGGGACGAACCATTCGCCTCGTCAGGCTGGGAATGCGCGTGGACGCAACGTGCGTGTGTGTTGAGGCATTCGTCACATCGCACCCGCCGACACCAGCACCTGTTCCAGCTCCGAGTTGGAAGAAGCGTATTTGTGTGTGTGTGAAGTAATTGTTCGCTTTCTGTTGAACACACTCGCCTCTGCTCGTGTGTGGATGGACCATTCGCCTCGTCGGGCTGTTTCGTTCGCTGTGGATTCGCGTGAAGTGTTCGTGTTTATGTGGACCGCTGGGTGCGATTTGGATTTCGGCTTCGTGCGAGAGACAGTGTCGGGTATGATTATTCCACTTCTGCCGAGTCTTCGAACGATCTCGCGTTCCGGTTCCAGCACATGTTTGGATGGACAGTTTCCCACGTGAGTTCGCTCAACGTTTGGAAAAGCAAGTGTTAACAAGGACTGTCTGTGCATGCATGGACCGGTGGGCGTGATTCAAACCTTTGCCTGCGTGTTTGGCGTAATTGTCGGACTTCTCCTGCCTTTCCGTGCACTCTCAACCGACTACTGCAAAACCTCTGTTTAGGAGAAAGATTTGTCTCGTCACTTTGGGGAGATTCTGTCGCTCAGTGTTTGAATTTGTGAATTCGCTTGCAATCTTCCTTCCGAAAAAAAAATAGTGTACCTTGATCGTGACGCGGTTGGCCTGGTGTGATACATTCCTTCAACTCTTGCGTGCGAATTTGTAGAAGAAAGTGTTTAATTCTTCCTACATCTCTTCCAATGCTTCAACTGCTTCACAAAGGGTTCTTCTGATACTTCAGGCCTACGACTGAGTCTTCGTTCGTGATATCAGAAACTTGGCAACAAGTATTGGGCACGAATTCACCTCTATAATCTGCATTGTTTCGAAAATAAGTGTTCTCAATAATTGTACCATTTGTCTGGTTCAAGCTACATTCTTTCAACGTTCGCCCCTTGTCGCAGTATTCGTATGTTTGTGTGTGCAAGACAATTTCTCTTGGTGTGGTTTTTCTAAAACGTTCGCCCAACACTTGTCTAACAATTGGAGTTTGTCGACGTACGTGTTTCCAGAAGCTGCGGAATAAAATAAACGCCCGCGATAACGTGAAAGGCATATTCCCTGTCTGATGTTGTGGTACTCTCCCTCCACACGTCAACCAGTTTAGCGTCGATTCATCGTAGTGGATCGAACCGTGACCAAAACCATTGACCGACGCGTAGAACATTCAAGAAGAGTAACTGATAGTCATATCTTCGGTTTGCTGCACGTGTGCTGTGTGTATGAAGAATCTAGTCCTGTCATCTAAACAAACATCTTCACCGTCGAGAAGTTTTAATCCCTTTTTTAATATCTGAAATATTTTCTCCCAAAACTGGAGTAGGTATTTCAATAATAGGCCTGTCAGGTAGTTTCGAAATAACAGTAATACTGCATTCCCACTGTTTACTTTTGAGCACGCCGAACTGACCTTGCCATCCCACGTAGGGTTCTCGCAGCTAAAGATACGTTTACAGTAGAGAACACCATTTTGCAATATCTGGACCTCAAAGTGGATGACAACATTGTATCGCCGTAAAAACGAAACTTTCTGTCCCATTCATGACTCACAGAAGGTGGTGACTGGGGCGTGGTGAACAATAGCAGCATCTGTGCAAGTGTTTTGTGCAAGAACATTTTCGCAATGCACATCATCTGCGCCGTTTCTGCTTCTAGTCTCGTTCGAAACTACGTCCTCTGTACAGCCCGTCGTGCGACGGTGTGCGTGTCGGAGTTACGCATGTAAAGCACGTAGTTGGAGGAACGAACCAAGCGTTCGGTTGGGTGGGCGACTGGCCACGCAGGAAGCGCCAGTCACGTTATATCAGAACTCAGAAATAGAATTCTTAACGTGCCGAGAGTGCTCCCGGTTAATCCAAGAGGCAGCTCATGTGCGGAGAAAACTCAAGTGCGGGCAACTCAAGCGCGGAAACTTAAGTGCGTGTGTAGTAAGTAAGTGAGAATTACTAGAGGCCGTGTGGTTAATGAAGCCACGTGTTTGAAGCCAAACGATCCTAAATGAAATTTTAACGCACGAGTTGATTGAAAGGAGCTAGTGAACCACTCGCTGAATAATCATTCTCAACTTAATGTGCCGACTTGTCTGGGGCGTCTTTGTGTAAATATAGGGTCTTTCGATTCTTTGTGTGTGTCTGTGTGTGTATACTCCGATTTGAAATTTCGATAAAGTTTAAAGAGGACACGGCAGGATTACGGAAACGTTTTTTTGTACACGGCTTGTCGTCGTGTTTGCTCTCCGTAAAACAAATTACTGTTTATCGTACATTCAACCCAACCGCTGCGGCAATTTCGTATCTGGATTGTCGCGTTTCAAGCTCACCTGTTTCAAGAGTATCTGCCTGAGGTACATTTTCGCTTGAAAAGAAAAAAAACTAAAAATATTACGAAAGAGTTTCAAATATCGTAGTAAATAGTTGCTACCCAACAATAAATTAGCAATATTTAAAATAATTACCAAATGTCTTTCTAGTCTGGCGTTCTCTAGTCAGTTAAATTTTTAAAATAAAATTGTGTGTGTAGAGTGTATTTGTGCCATCACTTATTTATTTCAAGATTAACGCCAAAGAAGTTGCTCTAAGAACATTACGAATATTTTTTATTAGAAAGAGTGCTTTAAAAAAAGCGTACGTGTTGTTTAAAGTAGTTCTGCGACCTAGTCCTACCAACATTTGTCACATCTGCCGCGTGTCCTGTGGCCAACATACGTAGTTGAAGCACGTTCGTCTAGCTACCTTACGAAGCCCCGCCGACGTTAACGGACCGCTCAACCTACTTTGCACGGGGTATCATCGAAGAAAAACAAACAAACTCGGAAACGTGACATCTCAGCGGAATATCGACGACCACCAATAAAAGGCGTTCAGCTTCCTGTTACAGGCCTGTGGAGTGGCGTTCAGATTTGTAACTGTCATTCGGGCCGCCTTATGAAGTCAAGACCTAAAGAAGAAGAAAAGAAATCCTGAGATACTTTGATCGAGCGTTTCATGGCATTGAACTTCCGGTTGCTCGTGCTGCTGAATGGGATCGCGCAGTAGGAAGCGAAGCAGTTCGATCGTTCCGCTCGTGTGGTTGCGAGTGGAAGCTCGACCAAGAAACATTAGACCATTAGAAAGAACCATTAGACTCGCAACATTTTTTCGCGCATCCCAACCGTGAATTGAGTGGCATTTTGTGAAGTGTTGTGTAAGAAGTCTCTCGACATTCCAGGAAGTTTTCGAAGCGTAGTATCAGAATTTTTCTTTGGCCTGTAAAAGAAAAAGGAATTTGAATTTGGACAGCTACAAAAAGTATTTTTTTTAATAATCGAAAAAAAACGAAGTATTCAGCGTCTGTTCTGTGTCACGGACAACTGAATGCCATAACACTGCAACGGCACATCTTTTTAAGAGGTCAGAAGTGAAGAATCTCGTAGGAAAAAATACTTCTCATTCGTTAAATTTGTCACTCTCCAATAACCAGTGGCAGAAATATCTATAATCTGATACAGATATCCCTTAACAAATCAACTGTGCTTCTACGATTTGTACGAACTTTGCTTCACGTCAGATCAACAACAGAATTCGTCATTAGGTTTGTGAGAGAAAAAAACCTGAAGGAGATAACACCGCAAGGAAGAATTTCTTGATTAAATCTGACGAATGCTACAAAAAACAAACAAAAACATTTTCTTCGGTATTGTGCGATCTGAAATTCTTCGGTAATCACATAACGCAAGAGATACCGTGCATTCTCCATCACCGGACCTCATAGTGTGGATAAAAACCACGCCAAATTTGGAGTCGTATTTCTTCTGTCGTGCGTTACCTTCGACAAATCACCGCCCTGTATGACATTCCCCTCACCCAACTAGCGAGCCAACTATCTCAACCCATCAGTCGGTCCACTCATTCACCCACCGCAACCGAAGGTATCTCAACTCATCCTTCACCCTCTCCCCCCTCTCTCTCTCGTCCGCCGGAGATAAGACCTCGCGCCTCTCTCTCTCCCTCTCTCTCGTCATCTTGCGGCACTCGTGCTTCGACTGCCGAGTGACGCCGCCTCCAACGCATTCCGAAGCGCCGATTCAGCCTCGCAGTTCCCAGAGGGCCGTGACGCCCCCGCGATCGATAGTCACCCAGCACGCGTGTTGCCTTCGACCCGGGCGCACTGCCGTGCGTGGCGCACGGACAAGTCGATAGTCACAAGCTCGCGGGACACTTCGGTTCCGCCGAGAAAATAAAGGAGCTGTTGGAGAGAAGAAAACTACCACCTAACTTCGCTTCGGAACAAGTCCGTTGCTCGCAGAACCGTGGAGATAAAGCAAGAAATAAAATTTTTGTTGTTGGTTTGTGCCCGTTGCGTGACGCTGAAGAAAATATCGCCGGTTGGTCGTCGTTGAAACAACCGCTCTTTATTTCCCTCGACGAATCTCAAATGTAAGTTAGTAATAAAATAGTTGATAGAGCTGCTTATTTAATCGTGGTGATACGCAGAAAAAAAACTCGGAAGTCGATTTTCCGTGAGCGAAGGATCATTTTACGATATAACTTAGAAGGTCGTTTAGTTCTGGTTTCGAGACGGTAATAATCGTAAGATAGAAGTAGGGAATAAACTACTTACGAGTTAGTGACTTCAAGGAAGAGACAGTCGCAACAAAAGTACTGTGTGAATGCAACTTCATTTCTCAAGAAGCATCAAGTCTCGATTTTGAGTGGCGAGATACAAAATAGAGACGAGTTATTACAGCTGCTTCAGTTTCTACTGTTCGTTAAGGAAATAACTTTTTCGTGCATCAACGAGTATTTTTGGACTTATAATCAAGAATAAGTTCAGAAAAGAAGTATTCATCGTGTTTCAGCTCTCTTATCAAAGAAATATCTTCTATCAACGTTAACATTTGTACAGAATTTAATCTGTCGTGTAACAACTCGATATTTTGACGTGTATAAGTTCGCCATCCATAAAGGAACCCATAGCAGGCGTTGCGAACTAAAGCAACTCGTGTATCAGTTGCTAAATCTAAAGCATGAGCACGCACTGACACAATGGGTAGGTTCCAGTAACTGCTATGAATTGCTATATAAGGAGACTCGTGGAATCATTTATCCAAGTCTTCCTGAACCTTGTAGTTCGTACAAAAATCGTAACGGAGTTTAACACTTTGAACCATCCTGACAAATTCATCCGTATCAAAAAAGCCAATCCAGAGTACGTAAGTGCAGAAGTTCTAATCTAGCTAGGCTTCTCTTCCGATACTTGGCGCCGTCTCGAAGATTTGGAAAACCTGAAACATTCATCGAGGTTGGAAACGCCAATACACAAGTGTGGAAGCCGTAATCTAGTGTTAGAATACCCAAGTATAAAAGCCTAATCTAAATACAGTCCCCTTCCAAAACGTTTGGTGAATTTGGAGGATCCCCAAAACCAGAATACACAAGTACAGAAGCCGCGATCAACCGCTTTCATCCAAAGCTTCACCCTTCCCGGAAACGTCAAAACCTTGAAGATTTTCCGCGTGCGTGTGAGAAGCAAAACAAATCGAGCGCGGTTCGAGTGATAGTGCCCCGAGCAACTTTTATCTTGAGGCTCCAAACAAGTGCAGCATTGTGAGCGCAAGGTCAGTGCGTCTGTCAGTCTGTGCGCGCCCATTAGGCCGAGCTGCTGCGTCGACGGCCCCGCCGCGGCGTGGCGTTTCGCAGTGCTAGCAGCAAGTTGCTTCATCGCGCCCGCCGAACGCGCGTTGCAGCTGAATGCGTGAACGTTTGTGCAACGTCGGGCGTCTGCCGGTCGCCGCTCGGGAGTGCTGGTAAGTGAGCGCCGCGCTCGTTGGGTTGGAGGGAGCCATTCAGAAAGTGCGTTCGCAAAATTGGGCCCGTTTTTAAACGCACCCATCCGTCGTTTGTTACTCTTATTAACAGTCCCGTCCTGGCTTACGCATTTAAAGAACAGTGATTTCATTAAATAATTGTCAAAATTTCATGAAGATTTTAATTTTTTTTCTTTCCAAATTGAAACGCATATCCATTTTTCATTTATTCTAACATTCACTTCTTTGATATTATTATTATTATTATTATTATTATTATTATTATTATTATTATTATTATTATTATTATTATTATTATTATTATTATTACTAATTATACAATAGCCAAATGTTGCGAGAAAATTCATTTTCCATCCCCCGTCATCTCGCTTGCTATTGCCACATATGTGGGAACCCCCTAAAAGTGAACATATTTTGTGAATGGCCCCAGAGCAGGTTTTTCTAATGACTAAAGACCGGATTTTCAAGGGAAATAATTATAATATGTTTTCGAGCCAGAAGCGTGAGAAGTATTTCGTCGAGTGCAAGAGAAGTTTGTTGTAGTCGTGTACAGACATCTTTCCGGTGGTTATGCCCTGAATCTGGCCATCTGCCGTGTGCTGGGTTGATTTTAAGAAGGCTGGCGTGGTCCGGTTATTGAGAAATTTAATTCACCGACATGCTGTACGAACACTGCTGACAAACGTGTGTATAAATGAAGACAAAAATGGGGATCAGTTGTTCTCAGAAATTATTTTGAAAAATGAACCAAACGGTATAAAAAGTAGTTTTTTTTTCATTTTTTCACTTTAATTGATGTTCATATGGTTGGAGTACAGGGATATTCGGACACGTTAGAGCACAGAATCTTTCCCTTTGAATCTGACACTTTCATTTAAAAAGATTAACGTTTGGGTAATAACCATCGACGAGGAATTGGATGTCTGTGCGTGAATTTCACATCTGTCGCATTTGCATAGTTAATTTTAGGAACCGTTTTCAAGAAAATAATACATTTGAATACGATGTTTGGCCCAATTTACGTTTTTTAGAATGATTTGGTTTCTTATAGACGCAAAATTGTATTAATTGAACAAAGAAGTTACTTAAATTTCTATAATTTTGTAGCTAGAACAACATATTTATAAAATGTATATAATTGTGTAGTTAATTCACACATATTGTTAGTTGAAATTAAATAGAAATCCCTTTAAAATCCGGTCTCTACTGACAGAAATATTGGAAACTATGTTTATTGAAACTGTGGTATTGCAGTACTGAACAGTGAACTCAGCAAAAATAATTAATTTTGAAACGAAATGTTTGCTTCAAATGGCTTGTCATATGTGAGCATACGCTCATTGTAAAATGCTCTCCTGAATATTCTGCTGCTGGAGTATGTTGAGAATTGGCGGGTCATTACGTTTCGTTGTTACATTAGAAAAGTATCGATTAAAGCTGTGACCATAATATATAAATAAATGGTTTTCTCTCAAACATTTCACAAAGGAATAATAAATCTACATAAGAAATGTATTAAAGTACTTTAATATCGTTAATTAGATCAGTAATCTCATCACAAAATATTCCTTTTGCACATTTTGTATTTTTTCTTCGCAAATTATACCACTCGTTACTTTTGAGATGTGATTTTCTTCATGTGTTTTTGGAATCAGCTTTGTTTTCAAAGAAACCATGGATCTTTGCTGTGGCCAATATTGTAGGACTATCGTTGTAAATTCGTTTCGCAACTTTCCAAAACGATTTATGTCCGACAATTCTTCAGATTTAATTATTCATAAAAGCATACCTGTGTCATGAAACAAAAATAGACATGATTCTCGTGTATTGTTCAAAAAAATTGTTCATTGTTCTGAGGGATGCATCCTCCCGAGAGAAAAAAAATCGATTATAACCTATTGTGCAAAATTAATACCTTTGTCTAAGTGTCCGTTTTGTAATAAAGCGTAACATAACGATGAACATTTCTGATACTAGTATTTGCGAATGGAATAACTGCAAAACCTTCAGGAAATGAAGGGAGACAATTATTACGAAAGTGTAAAGAATGTCAAGTAAATTATGTTCGAATAAATTGATCACAAATTGTGACATATATGCACTATTAACAACCAAGCCAAAACATTGTAATGATTTTTATGCATTTACGCGGCCCCAAATCGAGAACATATGACATAACTTGAATCATTCAGAAACAAGAAAAATTCTGTCATAAACATTACAAAAGCAAGAAGCAAAGGTGAATTCATAAAAAATGGCGTGACATGGACATAATATAATTTTTTAAAGTGTTATTAAATAAAAATGCTTAATAAAAATAAATCTCAATCTTGAGACCGTGGTTATCAATATTTGTGTGCAAAATACCTTTCTATTAAAGTTAAGTATTAGTTCGACACCTCTATTTAGCAAGCTACCATAGCATTCAGATAGCAGATATTCGCGTGTATTTGAGCCATGGGGTTTTTGTTTTCCGAAAAGCATGGATGGTTTTCTTTGAGGCATCCATTCCATGGACGGTTTCTTTTTAAAGAGTGTCTACCAATTGAACGTCGGTGAAACGCGAAATAAAACATGGCATTAAACC
The DNA here is from genome assembly GCA_011170035.1 of Teleogryllus occipitalis. NCBI lineage: Eukaryota > Metazoa > Arthropoda > Insecta > Orthoptera > Gryllidae > Teleogryllus > Teleogryllus occipitalis. The sequence goes on from BLKR01009678.1 coordinate 18,803, forward strand.
TTGCATTCCCTCTAGACAGGTCAGTGACCCACAGATCATTGTGTACTTTTTAAAGTTTTATTTAATTGTTTTAGAAAACTGGAAACCGTTGATATGTTGAAAATCGTCTGATCTGTTTGTGCAAGATCTGATGCAGTTTATCACAAGTGTTTGTTATAATTTGAGTTACGACATCCTATTTGGCTGCGGTTAAAAAAAATCAGATCGATTCACTCGAAAATTGAATATTCAGAATACATTTCGGATATATTTGTAGTATTTTAAATCTTGGTATAAAGTAGTTTAATACATTGTGTTATGACGGTATATCAGCCTTTATTTGACATAAATATGTTACAGGTTTTGTCATTAGATGCAAATACTGTTGGGAGAAAGTGGACATTTTTTAAAATACAAAGTTAGAAATTGAATAATGTTTATGTTTAAATGAATGCACTTGTATATTATTGGTTATATCAGGTGGTTAATCCATCAAAATCGGTAAAACACAGCTAAAATTAAATACAGAGTTTAGCAGTGAACTCCATAAACATCCCCCTCCTTGATAATACAGGGGATCTTACACAGATTGATAGTGCTGGTGTTAATTGATAATTGGATCCCTCTGGGCGTCTACTTTATTTTAAGCAATGCAAGTCAGGGTTTTCTCCTTCATAAACGGGGGCCAGGCCAGCTTGCATCACTTTCCCCCTTCGAATTCTTGTAAGTAGGTTTCTGAACAGCCCTCTCACCGCCTCTACAACAGTCACCTGTGCGCCCGTGTGAGGAGATGAGACCAGAGACGGTGGCGTGTTTAACGCACGCGGTGACATGGCAGTACCCGCTCTGGAGGAAAAAAGAGGACACGATGACGTGACTTCTTTTCGAGTCGGTATGTGCTACTGTCGGTACTCGGAGGGAAACGCCTAGTTTGTGGGAACTGAATCACTACTTGCTTTGCTTCTGGACATAAATGTAGTTTCATTATCTGTGCACATCTTCTAGAATTCATTGGGAAATATAGTTATTCAAATTATCGTTTCCATGTTGTCGCGGCAGGAAGTATTATTCCTTGACGAAGGTCATCATGGATAAGAGCCCAAAATTTATTGCTTATTTATCCTTGAAAATAGGTTTTATTACATGAGAGCTATTTTTTTTAATTTTCAAAATTTATACAGTATATGACTCAGAGTAGGGATCACAGAATTTTGAAAATGTGCACAGAATTCACTTCTCCCCATAGCACGTCATACGCAGTTTCAACTGTTTTTTGACGTAAAATAAATAAATAAATAAATACTTTCGAAAGAGCTGCTTTGCCTAAACAACTGATTTCCAATGCGCGCAGAAATTGATAGTGAACCACGCAGTCTCAGCCCAAGTAGGAGGAGATTAGGGTTTCGTTAGATAGCCAAGAACTCGGAGAAAAAAATCGAAGTAGTGGTCGCGACATCTGTCAGATGGATTGGGGAATATCAATTTTGGAGAAAACCTGGCTGAACGGTTTAGCATCTAGTGTTCACATGCGGACGGGCAGACAGACGAACAGATGGACGGACAGACGTTTTGCCGTCAATCAATTTTTCGGTATCAAGAACCCACAAAACATGGATTCTGGCTACACCATGTGTTGGGGGATTTTTTTGTAATTTTAGCAACAAGATTTATCCTTTTTTTCGCTATCAGGGCCAGCCAATAAGAGTGTTTCTGTCGAAAATTAGCCCTTTTTCGCGCGGCATTACACTTTCTCTCTACTGCGTAAGCGGTAGCGAGATAGTAACAGTTCGATACCGGGGCCATGCTTAATAGCTTCATGGGAGCTGTGGCGATTTCTTACAGCCAGGCCTGCCTATAATCACGTAGAACCGTGTGTTGAGAAAAGATACGCAATCGCAGTAACATGGAGGAAGTTCGATTAGTTCTTCAAAAAAGGACGTGACCTTCTATGTTCCCGCTAGTGACGCGACATTGACAACAAAACGCCTGTGTTTGAAATGGAAACGACGATGTTAATAATACATCGATAGAATTCCAGAGATATTTTTAAACGTCGATGTTTTAAAACTAATTTAGTTATTTCTGATATTAAATTCATGCACAACAAAATGTAATTTGACGTGACCAAGTTATGAAATTATAATTATAATTTAGCTCAAAATAGATGGATAAAACGCATCTTCATTCGCGAAAGAAAATTACAGCATAAGGATCATCTGGGGCGAGGGTCAGTCGATTCGATTAAGGTACTGCAAACAACATTTGCGTGCTTGGACTCACAAAAAGACAGTGGTACCATCAGTTATTATTTTTCATATTGTAACTTATGACTATGGGAATTTTTCGTTCAGGATCAGAACATCCAAAACGTAAAACCATGGAGCATAGAACATCGATGTTCAAAAAACTTTGTCTTCAATACATCGATGTTTAAAACCGATATTTTTATAGTAACTTCGATGTTTTGAAACTTCTGCATTGATATCGTGTTCCTAGTTCCAGCGATAAGAACAGGAAGTACGGAAAATGTTGAAAATACACTTTATGCCCTGCCGTACCTTAAGAAATGAAAATGTGTTAACACAAATTTGTAGAAAATTATCGTAGTATTTCGCTAAATACAGACAAAATTAGTTCTTAAATGTATAACATTTTCCTTTAGTTACGTTGCTCTTGATTTCGAGGTACGTTGCTCAACTTTCTGGATGCTGGAGTGGCATTGACACGCAAATGATTAGTAAGTTTAAATTAAATTATCCAAATAATTAGGTCAAAATCTTTTTAGAGGACGCGGTCGAGTTATCGAACTTTTGCCGGTGGTTTATAGGTCATTTTAAAAATACCTCTAAGCAAGTGGGCCCCTGCTGATTACGTACACATTCTCTCGTTAGAGAATGACATTCCTGCGATCTACGGGCACTTCCGGTGGCGCCGGAAACGGGCGTCCGTTCTGCTTTCGCGCCATCGGAGGGGGGGGGGGAGCAAAGGGAGGAAATTCCTCGAAGGCAGCGTTTGAGTTTCCATTCTTCATTTCTCGCCCGAACGCGCGAAGAACTCGGAAAAGATAACACTGATAGCTGGTAGGAATGAGAAATTGATTCCTACTTTTTTTTACTTCGTTATATCTAATTTTGAGCTTTTTATTACCTGACACTGATAGAAAGTAGGAATGAGAAATTGATTCCTACTTTTTTTACTTCGTAATAGTTAATTGTGAGCTTTTGATTACTTGACACTGATAGCAAGTAGGAATGAGAAATTGATTCCTTTTTTTTTTTTTTTTACTTCGTAATATTAAATTTCGAGCTTTTGCGTGCCTGACGTACGCGCAACCCAGTCAAGCCGACGTAGACACCATAACAAGAATTGATGGGAATGAGCGACATAATGATACTTTCTCTTTTAATGTTATTACACAGCAATTAGTACTGGGACGGGACGATGTCAGTCAGCTATTGTTCTCGAATACTGAATGAAATGAGAGAGATTTACAAATTCTGAAACTATTACTATTACTTGTCAGCTCAGAGTTGAACTTATTTCTAGGCGTACGTTTGGGTAAAAAAATTATTGATCTGCGTTTTTGGAAAATTGAGGTTTTAATGAAAATCGGAACTCTACCGTCATTATATATTCATTTCCTTCCAATCGAGGGAAAAAATTAAAGACAAAAATTTCCATTTTTCAGAAAATTAATGATAGGGTAAAGTATCTGTCCACCATCAAATTTGTAATATTTTGATCTCCGCGATAGGAGAACTAAAATATTTATAACGTGAAATATGGCGCCGACTTTCACAACAGCTTGTGGGAAATTTCCCTCTCCAGGTACCTACCCAACAGGGCACTATCCTAACCATGGCAAGCTTCAAGCTCCCGGTATATGTGGTAGTGTAGTGCATGTTAGTGTAAGTGTATGTGTAAGGGGACAGGGTAGGACAAGGAAGTAGAAAGAAAGATCGCACGCGGTCCGTGGCCCGTTTGGTAGGGCACCTCTCCGGCATTCGCGTGGTGTTCATCGGAGAAACCACGAAAAACCCGATGATAGTAGGTATCTCCCACCAGCAGGGCACCGGTCCAGCAGGGACAAGATGTAAGATCCCGACCAGTATCCCGGAATATGTAGTTGTGTAGGGCATGCTCGTGTATGCGAGTGTAAGGGGTAAGGATAGAACAAGGAAGACGATGGAAAGATCGCGCGCGGTCCGTGGCCCGTTTGTTATGGTACTACTCCGGCAATCGCCTGGTGTTGATAGGAGAAACCACGAAAAACTACCGACCAGAGCAGCCGGCCGCTGAAATTCTCGTCCAAGCAGCGGCTGAATTCGGCCTAGCTACCCAGCGCGTGCGCAAAGTCCGCCCCGTCGGGATGCGAGCCCGAGGCCCTGGCGTTCGGAGACGCTGCAGCGGCGGTTGTTGCCCCGAGCCACCTCAGCCGATGCGACGCTCGTCGAGCTCCGATGCCGATCCGGCGCGGGCGGGCCGGTACAGTCCCGTTCGAAAGTGCTGCAGCGCGAGGCCTCCAGGCGTCACGCAGGGACTCAACTCGAGTGCCTCATCATTAGACCTCGGAAGTTTAGGCACAAAAAAGTGATGATATCGGCACCTAAAATAGGTAACGAAAGTATGAAATTAGGCACTATTAGGCATTAAAATAGGTTACGAAATGCTTAAACCATGCATTTAAAAAACATTACAAATGAAAAGTTATGTTTCTGGTATCTAAAAATGATCACAAAAGGATTAAATTAGGCAATTTTTATTGTTCATGAAACTCAAGTATTTTAACATTATTTTAAAGTGACTACAAGCATACTATTTTGTTTACTTTTACTTTTTACATTTATCCTAAAATCCGACGTCTACTCATCATGTGTTTAAGAGGCAGTTATATTCACAGAGTGGGAAGGAACGTTACTTATCGATGTGTTATCAGTTAATTCAATTCAGTGTTTCCAAAATAATGTTTTTAAGCTGGTTAAGTAAAATTCGCCAGGCATTGCTCACTGGACAAATAACATTTGGATTAAACCACGACTCCTAATTCCGTTAAATACATTTTGAATTAAATATTCAAAACAAATGTTTTATTTGTAAACCTGAATTACAAACAGCGCCATCACTTATCCGACATTTACAGTGTCTCAGAATATATGTCACAAACTTCCAGGGCATGTAGGGGGTGAAAATTATCTTTTTCCGACGAAAATTCTATTTAACAGAGTTACAGGTATGACACAGGCTCCTCAACGTCAAGGAATTTTTTTGCATCAGTGGTCCACAGGTCACTTTCTCATGTAATTTCATGTACCTGCAGAACACATCTAGATATGGCGTTGTCTCACAAAATCAGGGTCTCAAAAAATAATATCACTTGTAACTTGTTATAAGAAATTTCCCACTATATAGTCTCAGACAAAAAGTGATAATCCTTGACCCCTGTACACGTCCTGGCAGTTTCTAAAATTTATTCTCAGTCATTCTGAACAAAGCACGGGTTGTTTGGTGAAATGATTTTGGCATCCTTGTGGTAGGGAAACGTGCTGGCAAAAACGACCCAAAATATGTTGGTTGATAGTTTGTGGGCAGGACAATTGCTATAGACATTAGTTCAGTAGGTGTTATGATCACCGTATCGGGAGATGGCGGTGTTCTTTAACTGCTGGATGGTGAGGTCTAATGCCGGCCCACAAATCGGTTTGTTAGTGATTTCGGCTTCACGCACTCCCGTAGCCGGACACCTCCCAGTCAGGACTTGCTCCAAGCTCCCGACCAGTCTCCCCACAAGTGTTGTAGTATAGTTCATATAAGTGTGTGTGTGTGTGTGTGAAAGAGGAGAGGATAGGACAAGGAAGAGGAAGGAAAGATCGTGCGCGGTCCGTAGCCCGTTTGTTAGGGTACTGCTCCGGCATTCGCCTGATATTGAACGACTACATCTCGCAAAACTACCAATCAAAGCTGCTGTTTGCTTGAATTCTTGAGACAACGGCAAAATTTGATCTATGTAGGTAATGTCAACCATCCTGCCATCGTCGGGGCTCGAACCCTAGGACCTCGCGGTCAGAGGCACTGCGAAAACAGCGCTAATGCTGAGAGGCTCTGAGGATCTCTGAGCTAACTCAGCCTGTTCAGATTTTCAACCCGCCAGCATTTATAACACACGGGTCGTTCGGTGAAATGATTTTGCCATCCCTGTGACAGGGCCGCCGACAGGGAAAAAAGGCCCACAATAGGACGTGATCAGTCTGTCAAAGGGTAAATCTCTGCAAAGGCTCTAGAGGTTTCTTTTCCTTTGGCGACGTTACCGAAAAAAAGAGGAAAGAAAACGAGATAGGAAACGGCCAGAGGCTTCCCTTTTTGTTCGCGTGACTTTAAAAAATTGGAAACATTTCTCTGACTACGTGATTCAGCCTTTTTCTCTTTGGTGCATGTGAATGGAGAGACGTTTCAATGAATCTGTGATTTTGTGCAAGTTAGAAAATGTCCGTAAACACAAGGAAACGAAATTCTTTTCAAAATATTCATTTAAATAACAATAGTAGAAGCTGTAACGTAAAATTAGATCATGCAGGAAGTTTCGACATTCTTTGCTATTTTCGATAAAACATTGGGAAGGAAAGTTGAATCACTCTAAATCCACATTATGTTCTACTAATTGAAATAAGAATGAGAGACATGAAAACTGTGAAATGTACAAATCTAAATTTTGTTTAATGGATTTTGTTGTCTGTAGTAAATATTGGATTTTGTGACTCGGAAGTAAAAAAGAAAGGAGCGTCAAAACCTAAACAAAATTACAGCATGAAGGACATGCAACCGTCACAATAACTGCTTTCCTAAAACGTTTCTCAAACGAATATAATTAAAGAATTTTGGGCAAGTGTCTGAGTTCACCGACTGAGCTGGGCATCTGTTGTTATTGCAACAACTTTGAAGCTTTGCCCTACGGTTTGAGTGCTGACGGCGGCAAGATTTTCGACACTAGCTTTGCAGCTAGGTCGAATTCAGTCACTGTCTGGAGGAGAACTCTAACTGCTGGCTGCTCTGATCGGTAGTTTTCCGTAGTTTCTCCGATCAACACCAGGCGAATGCCGGAGCAGTACCCTATCGAACGGGCGACGAACGGCGCGCGATCTTTCCCTCCTCTTCTTTGTCCTATCCTCTCCTCTTACACACACACACTAACATGCACTACACTACCACAAATTCCGGGAGACCGGTCGGAAGCTTAGAGCGTGTCGCGACTGGGGGAGATACCTGGCTGGGGACACGTACGCGCAAGCCGACGAGTAGGTCTGCGGCGTGTCTCCCATATTCTCTCCTGTTAACTTGTAACATGCCCTACTCTTAAGAAACAATTGACCGTAGCAGCTGACGCCCCATGAAGTAATGAACAATCGTTGAACGATGTGCTGCCACGCAGTGGCGGATCCTGGGGATGGGGCATGGGGATCATGCCTCCCCCCCCCCCAAGGCCTTGAGTTTTTCTTTGTTTCTTTCCTTTATTTGGCAAAATTGATTTAAACATTTATGTATGTGTTTGGCGTTATTGGGTCGGTAGTCCGACCTCGCCGGCCAGCTACCGGTGTCGCCCACGCCTGGGCCTAGTTAAATTCCCATGCTTGGGGGTAAGAGCGACATGAGGCGAACATGACGTATTCTTTTCACTGTATACGGTGATAGCTGATTGGCAGTGTTTAATTGGCGGCGAAATTTGTAAGCAATCAAGACGCGTTTCTTCCGCTGCAGCTCGAGTTTCGTGGAAGTCCGCCCGTGTTCGGGAGTTCTTCGCTCCCCGCTGGGTCGAGCGACCTTGCCAACCGTCACCAAACGGTGACATAATTGACGCTCCGGAGTGAACGATCCCGCGAATTCCGCGGCCGCGCCTAGCTCGGAACTTTCCGCGCCGCACCCGCTGCGGATCGTCCGCGCCGGTCTGTGGGAGGCTTAAAGCCGTGATGTGGGCGGGGTCGAGCGCGGAGCTCCTCCGCCGCCGCGCCGCGCGCTGCGCTGCTGTTTCGCACGCTTTGGGGCGAGCGGTACCGGTCGGCGCTCCCAGCCGCTTCCGGCCGCGGCTCCGCTCCCACGCGCCTTCCCGCGAAATCGCACCGCTCCGCTCCGCTTCCTTCCACTCCGCTCAACCCTATTCCACTCCACACCGGTCCGCTCCGCTCCACACCGCTCCGTTCCACACTGCTCCCCTTCACACTGCTCCGCTCCACACCGCTCCACTCCACCCTATTCCACTCCATTCCAATCTATTCACTCCATCTCACTCCATTCCGCTCCGCTCCTCTCCATTCCAGTTCACTCCGCTGCACTCCGTTCCGCTACGCTCCACTCCATTCCATTCCACTCCATTTCACTCCATCCCGCTCCGCTCCACCTTCTTCTACTCCACTGCACTCCACTCCACTCCATTCCACTCCACTCCACTCCATTCCACTCCAGTCCATTCCACTCCATTCCATTCCACTCCATTCAATTCCACTCCACTCCACCCCATTCCATTCCACTTCATTCCATTCCACTTCATTCCATTCCACTTCATTCCATTCCACTTCATTCCATTCCATTTCACTCCACTCCACTCCATCCCGCTCCGCTCCACTCCATTCCAATCTACTCAATTCCATTTTACCCCGCTCCTCTCCACTCCACACCACACCTCCACACGCTCTTGGTGGAAGTATGGAGGTGGTTCAACTGCTAAGTCCTGTTAGAGTAGTACGTGTTTTTATCGCGGGAGTTGGCGGTGATCTTCCCCTGCTGGATGGCGAGATCTGACGCCGACCTACCGTCGGCTAGCGGGGTTTCCCAAACAAGGTATCTCCCACCAGCGGGGCACCGCCCCAGCCGGGACAAGCTGTAAGCTCCCGACCGATCTCCCGCAATATGTGGTAGTGTAGTGCATGTTAGTGTAAGTGTGTGTGGGTAAGGGGAGAGGATAGTGGCCCGATTGTGGGGTACTGCTCCGGCACTCGCCTGGTGTTGATCGGAGAAACCAGGGAAAACTACCTCAGAGCAGCCAGCCGCTAGAATTCTTCTCCAGACGTCTGAAACAGCTAATAATAGCAAGAATTATTTGCATTGGCTTTTCGAGCGTTGTTCGGAATGTTTTTGAGCGTGAATACAGTTAGTAAACACCAGTGACTAACAGGGAGATAGATATCTCTGCGAATGCGAGTGAATCCGAAAGCGAGAAAATGGTTCTCCTTTCCTGTTGTAACCACCATTTACGATGCCGTGCGCCGAACGTGTGCGTGTAAAAGAACTGGATGCTGTTAGCAAAGCTGGAACACGGGTTGACCGGTAGAGCTCTGTGTAATTACATTTTCAGTACTCACGCATGGTAACTGGAACTTGTATTAACCGTTCATTGTTTTCAGTCTCTGTTTATTGACAGGAGAGTGGTACCTTTCTAAATAAATGTTATCGATCATGTACCTCAAAGAAACCGTGGCCGTCCAGAACACTCGAGTCCTGCGAAGTAAACAAACAAAACTTTGTCGACATGTATCTACATTGCTGCCTCCTCCCGAATTGAGAATGTTCCCAAGAATATATACGTGTAAGTTTCCATGAATTCGTGCAATTATTATTATTGTTATTATTATTATTATTATTATTATTAGCATCATCATCATCATCATCATCATCATCTTTCAATGCCGGTCCCGTGACGCAGACGGTTGCGGCAGCCGTCGTCTGGGCCGAGGAAGCTGCAGGTTCAAATGCGTAGCCATGGTCGTATTTGTGTTTGTCTCTTCACCCCTCATAATAATCCTATCACCTCATAATTCACACTTCAAGGAAACCTTGTCGTATCGAGGGATACCGCTGAAAAACTGATCCTTAATATTACACATGTTAATCGTGTATCGTGGTCAGAAATTGCCGATACGCCGATGATGATGATGATGATGATGATGATAATAATAATAATAATAGTAATAATAGTAATAATAATAGTCATCATTCTTGAATTCACGACCACATTTATTTCTGAGAATACTTAATTGGTGTTGGTGAATTAAACGATTAGTTTCCCAACATTTTGGTCCCTTTTTGTTTCCTCCCCAGATCTTACTATGGTTGAATATTGAAAAGCATCATACAAAATTCAACCACCACATGGTATAAAGGACAGTTGCACCTACACCACCATTACTTTCTGGCACCATGTTTAAGACTCCGTCCATGGTTGAGACGTCTTTAAGACTCAGAAAACATCGAGAACTTAAGAACATCGAGCACAAAACATTGATATTAAAAACATAATCTTTAATACATCCATGTTTAATAAAATGTTTTGAAAACATCGTCACCAACGTCGCATTTCTAGTGTAGGCCCCTGTAGAGGCAGTAACACTCTGGAACAGAGAGAGAGAGAGAGATCTTGTCAAGGCCTTCTGCATCCCAAGCGTGTCGCCGCCGGGAGCGCAACCGACGCGATATCGCGTATCTGGAGGCCTTGTCGCCTTGTGCTTTCCCGCCAAGGAGGCCACTGCCGGAGCAGCAGCAGCAGGAATTCCCTTCTGGGGTGTGGTCACAGAATTTTGTGCACTGTTCAGGTCATCTATTTCAAAGAGAATACATAAACTAGTGGAAATGCAGGCTATACGGAAACTTTTCCTTTTCTTAATGTTATTGCTCAACAACTACTCTTTAAAAAAAATAGCAAGCCAGTAGTTAATGATCTAAAATTGTGAGATAAATTGCACTGAGAAATGAATATCTGTTTGTAATATTGGAGTAGGCCAGGTTCGCAAATAAATTTAAAATTTGCAATTTTCTAAATTTATTGGTTTTAATGCAAATCGGAAATACATTTTTATGAGTACACATTCCTCTCTGCCAAGGAAGTAAATAAATTAAAAAATTAATGCCGTTTTTTTTGAAAAAATGTGAAAATGTTATGGGGGCGTAAATGGAATACCGCATAATATTAAAATATTTTAATGGTCACTAGGGGTTGCGGGGGTTTTCCCAACCAGATATCACTCACCAGCGTGGCACCATCCCAGCATGGACAGGCTCTAAGCTCCCGGCTGGTCTCCCGACATAAGTGGTAGTGTAATGCATGTTAGTGTAAGTGTGTGTGTGTGTGTGTGTGTGTGTGTGTGTGTGTGTGTGTGTGTGTGTGTGTAAGGGAAGAGGATAGGACAAGGAGAAGGAAGGAAAGATCGCGCGCGGTCCGTGGCCCGTTTGGTAGGGTACAGCTCCAGCATTCACCTGGTGTTGATGGGAGAAACCACGGAAAACTCCCGATCAGAGCAGCCGGCTACTAGAATTCTCCTCCAGGCAGCGGCTGAATTGGACCGAGCTATGTAGCCAGTGTGGAAAACCTTGCCGTCGTCGCGAGTGGCAGCCTGGGACCTAGGTCAGAGGCGGTGCAGTGACACGGGCCGCACGAAAGCGAGTTTCTCGCGAACAAACCGTGTCGGCGCTTGACGCATGCCGTGCGCTGTCACAGCCTCTGCCTCGGGGCCCTCGGCGCGCACCGGTTGAATCGGGCCTAAATCCTCGTCATGATTGCAAATGCGAGTAGATTTGCGTAAAAATGGGTAGCAATGGGTTTTTGAGGTCGCTGAATTTCAATATCATAAATAAATTTCTAAATTCGGATCAAAATGGCGGTCTACTCATTTAAAAACAAACGAAAATGCATAAAATATACATATGGGGTTTTGGAGATCACCGATTTCCAGTATCATAATGAAATTTCAAAATTCAAAATGGCGGTTTGGAAATGGCTAACTGACTCATAAAAAAATGATGTGTAGAAATATGGATACACTAGTTCTCGCGGTTGGGGGTTAACGTTGTTATCATTCCAAAAATTTTTATCAGTAATTTTCTTATTAAAAGTAATTATAAGAAGGAGAAATCGAAAAAAATATACAGAGAAAATAATTTCCTGTGGCGTAGAAGGCCATTCCGCGGATATCTAGTGTTAAATCTTACTATGTAGCATTGCAGTAAAGAGGTTATAAAACAAAAAGGTGTAGATATGTGCAGCTAAATGTGTATTATTCTGATTAAGGGTATTCTACTTTATGAATAAAAAAAATGATTGAGGCAAGAATACGCAGGAGCGCAGAACGCAAGAATACGCAGAGAACGCAAGAAACGCAATACGCAAGAATACGCAGGATATAATCCACAATATACGTGACTAACATTGTTACGCTCTAAACGTTAGAATTCAGCCGTATTATACATAAAATTATTTGATACTTTTTCTTAAAAAATACCTAACTTATAGTGAAAAGTGTCTTCACATTCACATAATTTCACAAGTATCGCTGACAAGAATGAATGAATTCGAGTGTCTCGAGCAACGGGAACTTCAGGAAACCGTAAGGAAGACAAAAACGATTGAAATAATTTTCTGGAGCTGAAGTAGTGTGCTCCAATGACTTCCGAACGAGATTAGCCAATTCAGAATTCCGAACGCGCACTTTGAATTTTGCCTTTATGGACAGGTTTTTGGCCCCATTCAACCAGAGTGCGGCACGCAGGCGTTTGTTGCGCGGGCGCTCGCTAGCTGTGACGTCGTGCGTTGAACAAATCACAGACAAGATGGCTTTGGTATATACACTTTTTATTTACATATATACAAATAACTGCCCTACCATTTACTACGGGTGCATTAGCTCCCCGTTAGCATCTGCTATCTTTACATGAATGCACTCTTTACATGAGCCCAACCACATTGCTGTTTTCAGTCCCTTCCCCAACATCTAATCCAGGAGAGGTGGCTCAGGGCATCAACTGATGACACTGCAGTGCCTCTGACCGGGAGGTTGTGGGTTCGAGTCCCGACGGTGGCGGAATATTCGACACTATCTTTTTAGCTAGGTCGAATTCAATCGCTGTCTAGATTTTGTTGAAATGGGAAAAATGCATTGAAACCATTTTCTTTTCATTTACGATTAATTTGTTATTGCGGAACTAATTTGAAACATCTGATATTTTGCTATTTACGATTTCTTTCAAAAAATCAAGTTCCAGTTTTCTGTATTGTTATATTCGGGATATACTGGAACATTCTGGAATAAAAACGTTTAATATAATACCACTATTCATCTAAGCGAACGTAATTTTGTTCTAGGAATATATATATATATATATATATATATATATATATATATATATATATATATATATATATATATATATATATATGAATATTAATAGGTGCTACTCAGTTAAGTATACCTAGAATGAATAGTGTGGTCGTGATTTCAAGAAGTTATTGCCTCTCTTTCTGCCTTACTTCTACCCGTTTGTCTGTCGCTTTGGAATTCCGCTGAGGTTTCCAGTGAAATCAGAGCTGAGTTGAACCGCAGATCGAAGCAGCGTTGCGAGGAATGCGCGCATACGAATGTTGCGGAAGTCGGTGCGTGTGTGTGCACGCAGCAAACGTTGGCTGGGTTTCAAAACGCAAACTAAACTTTCTTGCGCGCCCACCTCTCCACGGAGTAAACACGGAGTGCGGCGGTTCCGCACTTCATTCGATGGCTGTGAGCGCTACTGGGCCGCACAGTCCCGAGAGGTTGACGTCGGGAGCTCCATGCACTCTGTGAAAAGAACGTCGTTTGTCTACTTCCATTCAAATTGGATTTGAAGCTTCATTTCTGTCTTTCTTTCCATTTCGTCTCTCTTTCCTTCTGTCTCTTTGTTTCTTTCTCTCTTTCTCCGTTCTCCCTCTTTCTACCTTTCTTCCTCCCATTTCACTATTCCTTTTTTCTTTCTCTTTGCCTTTCTTCATCTTTCGTTCTTCCGCTTTCTGTTTTTCGTAGTCTTTCTTTGCGTTTTCCAACTTTCTTTCCCTCTCTCTCTCTCTCTCTCTCTCTTTCTCTCTCATTTTCTATCCCTCTCTTTCTCTATATCTCTCTTTCTCTATATCTCTCTTTCTCTATATCTCTCTTTCTCTCTTTTTCTCTTTCTCGGATAGAACTCGAGTTGGGATTGTTATCGCCTACACATTTATTTTACCTGCGTTAATTATTTGTTTCATAGGTTTTCTTGGGTTCTTTGTAAAATGAAATATTAATGATTTTTTTTTGTGTGGACGCTTCCTGTCGGAAAGCTATGAAGTCGATGTTTTTGCCTAGGTGTTTAGAGTAGCTGTCTCCCTTTTCTGTGTCGTCAGCCGAGTACACAGATCCATCGTAGGAAGTCTATTGATGGTCTCCGCTCGCTCCTTGAGAACTCAAACAGAGGACGTAAAGACGTACAGAGATTTAGTCCCAGGCACTCAATATACGTAGCATAGATGTGATGATTCGTACTTTTATTGATTAATGATTCCAGGCGCGTAATCTGCTGAGGACATTAGTCCCGTAAGTGTAGTGCATGATCCCCCTCCCCCGGGAGTTGGCGGTGATCTTCCCCGCTGGAGAGCGAGATCCGGCGCCGGCCAACCGCCAGCTAGCAGGTTGTCCCCAACCAGGTATTTCCCACCAGCCTGACACCGCTGGGATGAGTGGAACTGTAGTGCTTGTAAATGTAATTATGTGTAACGAGTGAGGATAGGACAAGGAAGAGGAAGGAAAGATCGCGCGCGGTCCCTGGCCCGTTTGTTAAGAGTACTGCTCCGGCATTCGTCTGATGTTGATCGGAGAAACCTCGCAAAACTACCGATCAGAGCAGTCAGCCACTAGAATTCTTTTCCAAACAACGGCTGAATTCGATCCAGCTATGTAGATAGTGCGGAAAATCCTGCGACTGTTGAGACTCGAACTTAACACCTCCCAGTCAGAGGTACTGCTGTAACATCAGTTGATGCCCTGAGCCACCTCTCCCGGTGATGATCCATACAGCCAATGCTCAGATGGTCCGTCGCTTTTGGGGAGAATTGATTGGTTTATTCCTCCCTGAATAGACACACTGTAGGCATACTAAATTATGATTTCCATGTAACACATTATTGCTATTATTATTATTATTATTATTATTATTATTATTATTATTATTATTATTATTATTATTATTATTATGATTTAATACGTTTTAGTGTGGAGGCAATACAGTGTCCTTCGCCCAGTGTTCTTTTTATTTACAGAGGAAAAATATTTATTAAATTCGAATAATTTTTTTTCTAATTTATTGTATCGGCACAGTGAGTTTCTAGGAATTTCTTTCCTTCCAGGGATTTTGTTTATTACATTAGCATTTGTGGTTGTACGGTTAATTGCCTTCTGTGAACGGTCTGTTTATTAACGCTGCTGACCACAAAGTTCTTGGTCAGACTTTCCGCGTTCACCAAACTCACTCCGCAGACTGCTAAACCGAATTCATATAAACACTTTCCCTCAAATTGCGTTTTCGTTTGCATTTCTCTCTCTCTCTCCGCAATATATTTCATTTTCATGAGCTGTGCGGCCTTTGCAAGACAAACAGTAATTAATTTTGAAATTTGCTGCCATTTTCTGCGAGTTTAGCTCTCCAGTTGTACGCTGAGTAAATACGTTTTGCATTGAAATACTGTTCGTGTTTATTCGGGTTGACTGCGCATTTTGGATGTTATATATTATATAGCAATAGTAATGGGTTCTAAACAATGAAATTGTGTCATTTTCAATGTTATGAAACAAATTTATTTGAATACTAGCGGTCTACAGCAGCAAAAATGCTGCTGGAAAAACCACACAATATAGTTGTCCAAAAAGTAGTTGTCACACGCTCAAGAATAACAAATAAAATACTGTCACATAACACTGCAATAATAATAATAATAATAATAATAATAATAATAATAATAATAATAATATTAATAATTTAAGGTCCAAGGGAGTAAAATAAGATTTTAATCGCGAGTTGAAAGTTTGGTTGAAAGCGACGATACGAGCCGAAAGGGCTAATTTTCACGAGCGAGTAAAATCTTTACAATCCCCAATGCCATACATTATTTTATCCTTTACTACATTTCTCAAAATTTCTTCACATATTCATGTATCATTATAAATTTAGCTGAAGTTGCCATTCAATTGTTTACTATTTTGTTGTCAAGGAAACATAAGTAAAATTGCTCGTACGTGAGTGTGAATTCTTAGAAACAGTGAGTTAAAACTTCTAACCGTGAAATTAGTTGTTTAATTCACAAGAGAATACAAAATTGTTTATGTTGTCAGGGACAACAAGATATAGGCGGTTTAGACAGCTGTATGGATAAATATTTTAACAGTATTTAAGCTGGAGAAATGTTTTAACAAAAGTCTTCACGAATACTGGAATAACATAGTATACGTATGCACAGAACACATACAACAGTTCTTTACCTACCCATAATACCAAAAAAGTTGATTTTCAGTAATGCATCACGTGAATAGAAAAAAAATTCATGGTTGCTCAATTTTTCATTGGAATTCGTATGCATATCACATTGCCTAATTTTATTTTACGCAAGACGATGAAGCTTCTGGTAAGGTTTCAATCAATTCTATAAATCTTCAGTGTAAACCACTTCTGGTTTGGTATGACTTCATGTGATTTGATGTCACAACTTGAGTCTTCCAACCATTGTTCTACCATCCGCGTGATATTTTATTAATATCTTTGGAACCGGATGAAGTGGCTAAGAGAAGCAACTGATGCCACTGTTGTGCCTCTCACTGGGAGGTCCTAGGTTCGAGTCCTGACGGCGGTAGGATTTTCGACACTACCTACCTAGCTAGGTCGAGTTCAGTCGCTGTTGGAGGAGAATTCTAGCGGTCGGCTGCTCTCATCGGTGGTTTTTCGTGTTTTCTCCAATCTACACCAGGCGCATGCCGGAGCAGTACCCAATCAAACGGGCCACGGACCGCGCGTGATCTTCCCTTCCTCTTCGTGGTCGTATCCTCTCTCTTACATACACACACACACACACACACACACACACTTGTACTTACATGCACTACACTATCACCCATGCCGGGAAACCAGTGGGGAGCTTATAACTTGTCCAGGCTGGGGTGGTGCCACATTGGTGGGAGATACTTGGAGCCATGTATCTTAGATACCCATGAGCAGTTGCGTAATACTAGATTAATTTGTATACCAAAGGCTAAGAGAACTCGTCTCGTATGTGAATCTACAATCATATCTCATAAAAGGAGAAACTTACGCCTCGAGAACATTGAATCAGGTTAATTCATAACTCTTAACATCACCCGCGTCGTAATTTGAAACCGAAATCACACCTTCGTATATCTTAGAACGAATGCCAAGCTTTCGGTTCGTACATATCTTTCAGAATATTGCCGAAAGCAGAAACATAACCGTGAATTATTCAAATTTTGGAAATTCCCCCTCTATTATTGCACCTTTGATTTCGAAATGAAAGGTTTGGCAGTAGACCATTACTGTCGTTGCAAATCATGAATTTATATTGTTCTTCCGTATGATTTTCATTTCTTGTATTTTAGTTGTATGTTTCCATTTCTTTTTTTCGTCAATCCGTTCTCAATGTTTTGTTTTCAATTTTATCTTTAAAATAATGTGTAGAATTCGTTTCTCCATTCAATGTGGTGTTGGAAGATATGCATCAATCGCATTTTCTGTACGATTATTTATATTGATTAAGAACGGTTATATGAATGTTTATTACACGAATAACCATTTGCTCGTTTTAATTTTGCAATGGTGCTGCATTTTGTATTTCTATACAATTTTTCAGCTTCTTTCCACTGTCACGAAAATTAATTTCGTGTGTAGTCGCGTAGGATGATGGAATTTCTGAAGTGCAGGTGCCGTTTTGAGTTGCCAAATATAACATGTGAATTGGGAAAATAAGGAATACTACTCTAAATATCTGTAAATTTGACGATCACATCTTTCGAAAGAAAGAAAGAAATTATCATGTGTCCATTTTAAAAATGATCGGTTTATTCCTTATTTTCTCGCTACCGCTTTTGCAGTAGATAGAAAGTGGCGGTGTCCTCTCCCACTGAATTTAGAGATCCG
The DNA here is from genome assembly GCA_011170035.1 of Teleogryllus occipitalis. NCBI lineage: Eukaryota > Metazoa > Arthropoda > Insecta > Orthoptera > Gryllidae > Teleogryllus > Teleogryllus occipitalis. The sequence continues at coordinate 36,734 of BLKR01009678.1, forward strand.
GCGCCGACTTACACAGGTATTTCAGGTCTTCCCCTCCCGATATCTCCCCACAACGGCACCGCTACAGTTGGGACTAACTCTAAGATCCCGACGGTGTGTGCAGTGCATTTAAGTGTGTGTGTATGTAAGTGGTGAGGATATTTCAAGGAAGAGGAAGGAAAGATCGCGCGCGGTCCGTGACCCGTCTGTTAGGGTACTACTCCGGCATTTGCATGGTATCGATGGGAGGAACCACGCAAAACTACCGTTCAGAGAAACCGGTCGTTAGAATTGTGGATCGCAGACTGTGACTCCTGTACAGCTAGTGTCGAAAATCCCGCGATTGTCAGCACTCGAACACTAGGCCTTTCCCGTCAGAGTCGTTACAGCGTTAACAGTTGTTGGTTTGTGCTAACTCGATGGTTGGAGCCTTACAGAATCAATCCTGTGCAAGCTTTCCAGTGGGGCATGAAGCAACTTTCCCTGTACAACGTTGGCTGCTACTCATCGGTCTGATTGTTTTCTTTGGCTGAATATTTCGCCTTGGCAGTCAGCAATTGATGTTTAAGGTTTTACAGAGGCACTAGCTTCTGTTGTCTTTTCGTGTAAGAGTATGTGGTTGACCCAGCTTTCACTTCTTTAGCGACATTTATGGTTATAGTGCGAGAAGGTGGGGGTTGAACTTCCGTGTTTTTCGCTGCACTTGAGTCTATAGTGCGCAATTTGTTTATGCTCTCTTGTTGAATACCTGTCAGAATTTCGAGTGAATTTGACAAACGTAGGACTAGGGATATAAGAGTGTTCGGTGCTCGATTCAGATTATCATACCCTTCTAACGTACTTCTATCAATTTGACACGGCTAAATGTGCAAGTCAACAATAAAGCTGTCAGCAAAAGTCCTGACACAAAACACTAAAATAAATTTAGTATGCAAAAAATCTATTTTGTTTTCTTACAAAGGAAATAGCGCAGTATTTATGGGACATTGAGTTATCGATATGGGTATTGGTAGTAACACCTCTGGTGGAATATTTATTTATTTATGTATTTATTTATTTATATTATTTATTTATTTATTCCTGCTGGTAGAATATAGTCTCAGTATGAAGCGCGTTAACTTCTGATGAATGGAAGGACTAAGGGATGTAGTCTGAAGGTCTTCAACTGTTCTCCCAATTGTGTGATTTGTTTCCCTCTGATTCTTTCTCGGAGATTCCGATTGGCTGGCACTTGAATGTTAATCGCGAAATTTTGTTCTCTCGGGGGAAAATGTTCAGATTTTCGTACGAAATTGGAAATTAACATCCTAAAAATGAAATAAAGAAGGATTTTGTTTTATCAATAGTCATGTGAAGTCGTTTCTCAGCTTGTAACTCACGAAATATCACTTTACGGCGTCTCAAATTTTCGGTTTGTATTTTCGTAAACCACGTATTTGCTTTTTGCTTTCGTTAGTAGGAAAGTATAACGTCAAACGCACATATGAAAGCTTTTCGACCTGTTGCTTATTCCAGAGTCACCGCAGTTGATAAGGAGAAGCAGCGCAATGAGACGGAAGAAGAGGCAGGGAAAGTTCTACGTCCCACCTTCACATGTTTGCGCATTCAACCAAAACCAGTGTTCAAATCAGATAAATCCGCGCGCATCCAAATGGGTCCAGAAAACTCAGCGTATCGCATCGCGTCTACTAGAACAACCACGCCTCGGATCCTTTTGTTCATCAATCGGCTGAGGTAGCTCAGTGACAACCACCGTTGGCGTTGCAGAGTCTCTGACGAGGAGGTCCTAGGATTGGAGTCCTGGCAGTGTAGGAATTTCGACACTCGCTTGCTCTGGTTTCTCTAGTTTCTTTACTGGTTTCTCAGATCGATACCAGGCAAATGCCGGAGCAGGACCCTGACAAACAGCACAACGATATTTCCTTCCTCTTCCTTGTCTTATTCTCTCTCTCACTCTCTTACTCTCTCATTCTCTCACTCTCCCCTCTCTCTCTCTCTCTCTCTCTCTCTCTCACTCACACACACACACACACACACACACACACACACACAGTTATATGCACTACAATGCGCGAGGCATTTGCCCGGGTCTGTGTAAGTCAAGGAGCCCGTTGGTAGCACTGATGGGGAAAATGAGTAAAAAATTGAAAAAAGGAGTTTCTTGATGCAACTTTCACATTTTCAATTTTTTCGGGGGTGTACGTTTCATCATTGCCCCGGGCTCAAAAATTTCTAGCTCCGGCATTGGCACTACACACGCCGGAAGACCAATCGGGGGTAAGAGCTCGTACCAGCTAACGAGGTGTCCCACCAGGGGTGATACCCGGTGGTGGGAAAACCCGTCAGCCGAATGTAGGTCGGCGGCGGATCTCATGTTTTAGCGCAGGACGGTCTCCAGCCCCCGGAACTCACATACACAACACATACGGGAGGCTGAAGAAGTTGTCACTCCCGGAGACCTTAAATAGTCGTTGAGTGACAGAACCGGAGGTAGCTGAATGATTGCAGTAACCGCGAGCTCCGAAGAGAGGTTGCTGTCTGTGGGGAGTGCAGCTTTGCGCATCCGAGCAGCTGTTCCGGGGCCGCGCCTGCAACGCGAAACGCGCCTCTCGTCGGATGAGTCTCCACCCAGGGAACACGTCTCCAAGAGCCGGTTCGTGGCACTGACGCACAACACGCGACGCCAGGCACTCACACCACACGCCACGCCACGCCACGCCTCGCCACGCCACGCCTCGCCACGCCACGCCACGGCACGCCACGCCACGCCACGCCACGCCACGCCACGCCTCGCCACGCCACGCCACGCCACGCCACACCACACCACACCACACCACACCACACCACACCACACACTCACACACACACCACACACACACACACACACACACACACACACACGTACTCACGCACTCACGCACTCGGGCGCGCGCGCACACACACACACACACACGCTCCCACTCCCACGAGCACTCACACACCACACACATACACATAAACACACACACGGTCGCACGCACACTCACCCACACGCACGCACTCACACACATTACAGCGTGTGGGTGAGTGCTCTTCACTAAGTGCCTTGGTCGCCATACATCCCACAAACGGTCCATCAATTATCGCGGAATGGAATGGTTTACAAAAACAAATACGACGAGTATTGATTAATTGATTAGTGTTTCCGGGAGATAGGATACGGAACAGAAAGTAAATATCGCACGCGATCCGTGCCGCGTTTGGCAGCTCCGGCATTCGCCTGCTGTTGCTTAGAGAACCACGGTAAACTACCGATCAGAGCAGCCAGCCTCTAGAATTCTCCTTCAGGCAGGGACTGAATTCGACCTAGCTAGTGTGGAAAATCCTGCCACCGCCGGGGCTCGAACCTAGGACCTCCGGGTCAGAGGCATCAATTGGCGTATTGGGAGCAGCGAGCGCCTGTGGCGCCACTGCGAGTAGCCGAGGGGTTCGGCAAACACTCGCTTCCTCTGACGTGCCCCCAAAACCCGACACTCGGCGAATAGGCTCAGCACCGTGAATAGAGCGATTTTCGTAAGGATGAGCCAAAGGGACAGTTCGTGAAAACAAGTGAACATCACATGTATCCTTCCACCGCGACAGCTGTTCAGTCATGCCCCTTCGTAAAGTGCTAATGGCGCCTGTGAAAACATCCCTATGAAGAAGTCTAAGAGTTTCGCTGAAGTATATGCACGTACACGAGTCCTGGAAATATTTAAATTTAATTACGTATGTGGAAAATCTCTTAACATGCTCTCACAATTAGTAAAAGAAAACTGGTACGAATGTGAATAGAAAGAAAATGATTTTAAACTGGAAACACGTGCACCGGTACGCATCTCGCATTCAAGTCTCGGTTTTAAAATAAACATAATATTTATCACCCAAAAAGTAAATTCAATGTAATATATAAAGAGAAAAAGAATTTTTACAGAAGAGCACGTTACACTGCTCTTCCTAATATCAATTATTTTTTGCAGTGCACTACATTTTTGTCGGACAAGGACACGACAAAAGGAAGTGTCGAAGCCATTTACAAGTTAGCCAACTGCAAACGAACGAAAGCGGGCAGGGATTCTAATGGGCTTAAGGGCACGACGACCACAGAACCTTCAGTTATGTTGCCAGCACTAGCTGTCACTTTGGCTCATCCTTAGGAAAATCGCTCTATATTTGGCGGTCGCAAATGGTGAGCAACCCATCCCCACTACTCGGGATTCAGCGAGCGGGCGCTTTAACACGTAGGATGTCTCACTCCATTAATTAATGGTGTCCTGGTCACCACTCATTGCACCTGAGGCGGATGGTGACTTCAAATGGTAATTAAAAACAACGCTGTGTGACCCATGTAACTGTCTCCAGTGAATCTTTACAAATGCTTGAAAAGATTCAAGAATTCCCCACGGGACCTTGTCCATCACGCAAGTCTTAAAGCGTTAGTGTTTCCTAAAGTTTTATGTGAGAAAAATGTATATCTATTGAAACTTGTATGTTTTCTGTTCCAAAGTAAATTGACACTAAAAAAGGTACACCGGTCTATCAATGCATGCTCTCCTCCGATGTAAGGTTGCAGTTTGTCGTAGCCTGTGCTTCACCGTTGTGTCGCCTAAAAAGCTGTGCGGACTTTACCAACAATACCATATTACAGTAAAACTTGCTCAACGCGGAACGTGTATAATGCGGAAATGTGTCTAATTTGAACATAAATCGCGGTCCAGCCAAACATATATTATGCACTATAGCATTACGCAATGGGGAATCTTGTCTAATACCGAAAAAATATACGTTTTACTGTAGTATACTCACGCCGCTAATTCTGCCGTGTCTCATTTTGTTGATACTAATAAGCCAGTTAATGTTAAACGTTTGCGGTTCGATTATGACTAAGAATAAATGAAACAAATCTGCGCATAACTTACAGTGAATCCCCGTTCAGACGTGCTCTATAACACGCGAATTTGCCATAACACAGAATTTTGGATCCGGCAAGAAAATTGAATAGTACAGATTACATAATAATCAGATAAAAGGATTTTTTAAAAATTAGGATTATTTCGTTTCCTTGCAATTCGTGTTAACGCGTATTGACTGCATAGCTGAATATATTTTGATAATGATATTTGTTGGTAGCAAAAACATGCTCCGCCGATCCGGTGGCCGACATCGCTAAGGCAGTAGTGCAGTAGTGATCTCGAACCGAAAGGTCGCGGGTTCGAGTCCCGCCTCGGGCATGGTTGTATTTGTGTTCGTCCTTTCGTCCATTAGTATCACCGTATCGTTTCATCTTCACAGTTACCATAAAGTTAACTGCAATAGTGGTCGCTAATGACCTAGATGTTGATGCGATCTTAAATTTAAAAAAAAACACCTTTAAATGCCATATCTTCATTACGTGTATATAAATGTTCTTAAATTACGCGACACCATTAATTTGATTTCTAATTTAGAAAACGTGGTTTGCTCCCTTTCCCCCTACGCATTTCCTGGTCAACATGAGTAACCTTGGTACGTTCTGCGTCCGTCTCCGCTCTTCACCACTTCCTTCCAACCACCGCAACCGCTTCGAAACCACCATTTTGGTTCCCACTTTCCGTGGAGGTTCCGTCTTTTCAAGTTCCTATTCTTCCCTTGTGACGCAAAGCTCCTCATTCTGCGCTATCTTCCATCGCATATTCCGGTCGCTACTAAAAACAAACTAATGGCGCTAAGACAGCACGAAATTCTCGCCCGTACTTTCAAGCAAAATTACGCGAAAAATTCTCTAATTTTCCAAAAATTGTTCATTACCTCGTATCAACATTTATCTTTAAGGAACCCATTCCATTAAGGAGAAAAAACCTCTATATTTTAAATTTTTCTTGATGGCGAAAAACGTTTGAACTTTTGCAATTTTCGAAAAATTAGGGTGTTCAACAAACATGAGACCCTACATCATTCTCTTAATCGTCCTTCACAGTATCCAACAAAAAATATTAATCAGAAACGATGTAACTATTTTATTGAAAATTTGGAAAATGCCGCAGGGGCTTCATGTAAACTACGCCTCAAAAATAAAATATCGGTTTCAAATTCAAGGGGCCGCGACATCCGTCTGACAGTGAAAGCTGTTGACTGGATTCAGAGGCTGGACCTGCCCCTGTAGGAACTAACCTTTTATGACTTTTGTGTCCCCTTTGAAGACACGCTATTTTATAGTTGTGAAGTCCTATTGTGTGTATAGTTTTTGATTGTGATACGTCGTTTTTTGGATTGCATTTGTTGTTATTTGCGGGGTGTGCGCATGCCATAAGATAAATAAAAAATAAGTCGGTAAACGCCCCAACAAACTTTACCGTTTAGCCGATCCGACAAGGCAGTAGTGCCGTAGCGATCTCGGACCGAAGGGTCGTGGGTTCGAGTCCCGCCTCGGGCATGGTTGTACTTGTGTTCGTCCTTTCACCCCTTATCATCACCATATCGTTTCGTCTTCATAGTTAACGTTAACTCCAATAGTGGTCGCTAATGACCTAGGTGTTGATGCGACCTTAAATAACAACAACAAATAAAACCCACTTTACTGCTTGTGCCTGTGCAACCTTTGCCCAGCGTCGTCGGCGTGCCCCGTGCCAGAAGTCACACGTGCGAGTGAGTGACGCACGCGACCGTCGCCTGCGATAGAGCACGCGTGAGCGGCGGGGCGCGTGAGTCACGCGGCCGCGTGCGACAGTTCACCTCCCCCACCCCCACCCCCACCCGCCGTCGCCAGCCGGAGAGAAAGCACACGCGGTGAACGAACCTCCCCCGGCCCCATGCACCGGAATCTAGCCCGTTTCCCTCTATTCGTTACAGGAGGCGTAGTCTTACGGTCTGAAGGTTTGCTGTTGTAGAGTCCGTGTCATACCCGCAATTTGCTTTTAGACGGTTCGTGTAGTACTTACAGTGTACGTACGTGTGTACGTACCTGTAAATAGATGTAAACTTCGTACAGTGATATCTACGGGGCGTTTGAAGGGAAGATGGACAAGTTCTTGACCAAATCCAAATCAGAGTGGTCAAGAAAATGATTTTTTTAAATTTATTTTGCTTTGTTTTGTGTGAGGAACTTATTATAGATATGGGAATGATCAGCCACAACAATAATTCCCATCTCTGTAATGGATTGCCACAAGATCTCGGCTACCGCCACGGAATTCGAGGAATGTATTCTTGAGAAATTCGAGTTTTTCAGGAATTTGACAGTTGTCGATATAGAAATATCAGCAATTTCAATTTTTGGAAATTTCTCATCACTTGGAAAAATCCAGTTGCAGAAACTTTCGAGTTATTGAGAATTTCGATTATAAGGAGGATTATAAAGTTGTTTGGAATTTTGATTTATTTGAAAATGTATAGCTGAGGGGAATTTCGATTTAATGGCGAAATTCGAGTTTTCAGAAAATTTGAGAATTCAGAAAATTCGAAATTTTAGAAAATTTAATGTTTTTTAATGTTCTGAGGCTCAAAAGCCGATTTTAAAACAGCCCATGTTTGAAATATCAATAGGGAGTTTGTGCAAGCCTTAGCGGGCAGCAAGCAACTGCAATCTTGATCTTCTGCACATGCGCAGATGCACTAAAGTGATGCGAAACTTATACTGCGCGTGCACAGAAGATAGATAGTGTTTTCGATTGCTTTAACGTACGAGGATCCACAAACTCCCTAATACAGTCGACTCCGGTTATAGTGTACTTCTGAGGACTAACATGTTTGGTTCACTATATCCGAGATGTCAAAATTAAATGGAATTTCTCCACTATAATTGATTTTTTTATACAGAGATATAGCAAAATCCATTAATAGCATAAACTGAAAATTTTAATATCTTAATTTGTAATTAAAAAGAAGTGGGAAAGAGGGCGAGGGCGGGGGCTAGGGCGCGGGCGCGGGCGAGGGCGAGGGCGTGGGAGGGGGCGGAGAAGGAGGCGCGGGCGAGTGCGACTGCCAGTGCGAGGGCGGTGGCGCTGGCCAGGGCGAGGGCGAGGGGCGGGGGCGAGTGGGAGGGCGAGTGCTGGCGAGCAGCGTGGGAGAGGCGGCGGGCGCTGGCGCCAGGCGCTGTGAGTCATCCTACCCCGCCCCCTCCTCCTCCCAACGGAACGCACAGACCTCTCGGCCCCGCCCCGCCCCGCCCCTCGCCCAAGACACGCCGCCGCGGGCGCCGGAGAAAGCTGTGGCGATGGCCGAGCGACCCGGCTCGCCGCCCCGCCCCCCGCCGGCCGCCGGCAGCCGGCCAGTGGCACCTGCTGGGGCGGGAGGCCGGCGCCAAACTTTTACGCTGCCCACCCCTAGGGAAGTTTTAAAACATCGATATTATAACATCCACGTTTTCCTTTTGATGTTTTCTTCAAATCCATTTATTTGTCGAGAAACATCCATGTTTTCAAAAAAACGTTCTCTTGACATAAATACATTTTTTAGGATCTATTTTTGTTTTGTTTTGATTGCTCACAATCAACAACCGTTGACAACTGTCACTGTTGTCGATCCCTGATGGCACAAAACCGTTTGCTATTCGCAATCTTTCTCCAGTGTTGTTAACTTTTCATTATTTGTTACGTGATAACATCATTAAAATGTAATTTAAACCTTGATTACGTAGAGCATTGATTAGAAAATTAAGATGTCAGTCAAATTTACGACAGAATAAACATGAAACTAATATAGACATGTCAAGTATCACATTAGAACCAGGTCATTTTACTTCGCATTTGTTTCATTGTATTTAAAGCATCGATATCATAAAGATCGATGATTTTTGTCAATGTTTTCATCGACATCGAAAATGGCAGTGTATCGATGTTTCTTCTAAAATTTTCCATCACTAGCAGTGGCCCCTTTTGGGGGCGGGAGTTTTTTTTTTTTTAGTGTTCCCCTCTCCAGTTACCCTGGGGCATGCATTTATTTATTGGGATACATGTTTTAGCCGCAGCTGATTAGCCTTTTGAGGACTACGATGTGCCTACCTCAAATAAACGACTTAAAATTAACTTATTTCTAATTCAAATTCATTGCTACTGTGGGGCGGGAGGCGGTCGCCAACTTTTTATGCAGGCGCACCCCACACCCCCAGGCAAAAGAGTTTCTCATGTGGATGAGTGAGCTCACAGTCAGCGTTAGCTTTGCTGCTGCAGACGCTCTAGTATTCGAGTCCCGACAGTGACAGTATTTTGGACACTGTACTCCAACTTAAGCAGTGCAACTACAAGGTCACGAGGTGGCAAGGTACCTGATCATCCAATTGTGCGCTCCAATACCAAAAATTTAAGTAGTAACCAAGCTTCCGATTGGAAGGCAGTGCCCCCCCCTCTCCGTCCAGCTAACGTCCTTGAAGTACCACTGTTGAAATCGGAGTATAGCTACATAGCTAGGTCGAATTTATCCGCTCTCTGGAGGAGAATTCTAGCGCCTGACCACTCTGATTGGTATTTTTTTGTGGTTTCTCCGAGCAATGCCAGGCGAAAGGCGGAACTGAACCCTAACATTTTTAGGCCGATAAACCGCAAATAACCAAACAAGTCTGTTATTTGTGTAATTGATAGTGCGTAGTTCAATATTTTTCATACTAGCATCTTCTTATCACAAAAAATAATATAAAAGAACTAGTATTACTTTTCGTTTTTTTAGGTAGTCATTTGTTTCCATTGTACTGAACGGACGGAAATCTCTAAATCTTTAACGCACGCCGATTGTTAAGAATGGCTTTTCATACCTGGATGTTACGTTAAGTGGATATAACACTACGGTATTACGAAAGAGAATGTCCATATTATCATGTCGTCCACGGTAATGTTTATTTTGATTGCATCGTGAGCCATTTCGAGTGATTCCGTCGGAGAAGAAAGAGTAGTAAACGTTTGCGTTTGTCGTGTGTCTGCGCTCCGTCGCTTCCTCGTGCGCGAAGTGTGCCGTGGCGGGCCACCGCGCAGCTCTTGACAGCCGCTTCCTGCGCGCGCCTAACGGGTTCCAGCCGCCTCCGCCCCCACCCCTCCCGCCGACGGTTCGTTCGCAGTCGGATTCACTAGAGAGCGTTCGGTTAGCGAGTACCGCCTTTGAGCCTCTGCGCATGCGTCGACTCGGACTCGGTTTCAAGCTGTTTCGGGCTTTGTTTCGGGTTCTGGTTCCGACTAGGGGTCGGTCTCGGGTTCGATCTCGGGTTCGGACTGGGGGGTCGGACTAGGGGGTCGGACTAGGGGGATCGGACTAGAGATCGGACTACAGATCGAACTAGGGGTCGGACTAGGGGGTCGGACAAGAGGTCGGACTGGGGTTCGGTCTCGGGTTCGGTCTCGGGTTCGGTCTCGGGTTCGGTCTCGGGTTCGGTCTCGCGTTCGGTCTCGCGTTCGGTCTCGGGTTCGGTCTCGGGTTCGGAGTGTTATCGGAGGTCACTATTCCGCAAGATTTAGCGAGCGACTTAATCGACTGCTAAACATTCAAACTATCACGCTATTCTGAATTTGTTCCCATCTGTGGCTCCTAACTCTACCTTCCTATTATGCAACTTCATACGGGAGGCAATAATATGTACGTAATGATCTGTGTACATGATATTAATCATATTTAAGATTATAATAAATGTATATAATAATTATTTATAAACATACAGATCAGTCGTTGATGGGTTTCTCTAATCGAACAAATGCGAATCAAGAGGATGTGGCATTATGGAAATTTAGTGTACACTCTTAACGCTATTATAAGGAACTATTTCCGTTTTGAATAAAACGTGTAAAAACTATTTAGTCTGCACGTTATTGCTACTAGTATTTCTATCCTAAAATGCATGCATCTGCATAATCCCACATTCCCATGGATCTGAGAATCTTTCGAAGTAGTCTCCTCGAACTGGATTCTGCAAAGCATTCTGCTTGCTTATTGAGGGCCTTCTGTCATAATACTCCGTTGCTTGGGGCAGGCAACTGACAACGATAACTCGCCACGATATACGAAGTTACTTTACGCCGAGCTATGCAGAAACTCTAATGTTCGTTCGTTTCGGGTCCTCCATTCAGAAAAATCGAATTTTTCATTTGTCTTTAAATTCGAGATGTCTACGAAAAGAACGACGAAGGAGGAATCATTTAATTGAAAAAAAAAACTGTTGTATTTGTAAAATTAGTAGTACGTCTTCACGTGTAGTTCATGTTGTTGCCAATACGTTGAATGTAATGTGGAATTTATTCACACTTCTGTTATTTTGTTTTCAATCTATATTCACTCTTTCGTGCTCATGTACATTTTGTATTCCGCACTTCAATTAAACGTCAACATAATTACTACATCGAGGCGTATGAGAGCTCATTTTAGCAATTAGTGCGTTTAAGTGTCTTCCACCTTCGTATACACACGTTTACAGCGAATTTATCCTTCACAAGAATCTAATTAAAGGAATGAAAGATGTGTTGTATTTGAAACAGACACGAGTGTGTGTGTATTTCATTTAGTTAATGTTGTTCAAAATAATTCAAATTTAATAATTTATCGCATTGGTGAATACAAATGTTTTATTCAGTCGAGAAAATTAGATACCCTCGTCTCGTGACGTCGCTATTATTTCCTTTATCGTTCGTGAGTAAATTTGTATTTTACAGTCGCGGCCCGCAAATTACTTTTATTTTTTACTGATTTGATACAGCTCCTTATTGCCTTTGGTACGGAGCTCGCTATACACAGTATAACTTACCTGGATCAAAAGGATGGTGGTTACGAGGGACATATGAAAGTAGTTGAATGATGCTACTCTTATGGGGGGGAATGTAACAGGTGATTATGAAAGGGAATTATGGGAGAGAAATATGAAAAGACGAGCCGAGCCAAGTTAACATCTAGTTAATTAGTAAACAATTAAATCTGAATCAGTAAAATTAGGTACAAAATAAAACCAGGTTTGTACCAAGGACGTTAACTGGTTCTAATCATCTCGTGCGATAAAAAGCCCTCGGGCCTTTTGTGGCCGCTCGATCATTGCAACCCTTATGACGCCCTTGGTATATAAATATCTATTATTACATGGAATAACGACCATAAACTCTGTTTCTGCCACATCGCGAGCTATTTATTCTTTGGAAAAGCATTTTCCCCACACTTCCATTTCAGGAAGGCTTCTCTACCACTTCCCCTCCAAGTCTTCACGTTTATTTCTATAGACCCCCCCTCGCCCAGTTCTCCAGCACTCTCCCGCACCCTTTCCTGCAATTTTGCCTGGATGGACCCAGGCCGTTTCCCTGTGCGCCCTGCCATATCTCTAATGCCCTTAGCACCTTCCAGTCCATTTCCCCAATGCACTTTCGCCATCTTCCCTGCCATCTCTGCTGCTCGTTTTCGATCCACCGCCAACCCATCTCCCCCCCACCCCCACCCGACCTCCTCATTCTCTAATGGACCACCCGCTCTTGTTTTGCGCCTTCACTCGAGTTTCTTGACGACTACTTTTCGTTAGTTACATTAACGGTTGGAGGGTCTGTGCAAACATCCTCACTGATCTAAAGATGCGATGATGTTTTATTAATGCACCATCGTACAAATGGTTTTTTAAAGCGTTTATTGAACCTAGAAGCTTGAAGTGTAAACAATGTTCTTGTAACTGAGAAGAAGACGGTGGTGGATTTTTTTCTTACCTGAAATGACTCGTTCTTTATGTGCATTTTACAAATCGTTTAAGATTTTTTTTACAATATGTAACTATTATTACAATAATTTGAATTTGTGAACTGTAATGCAAGTATCTGCACCCTCGTACGACTGTCATTAACTTAATGTGTTCCATCTAGGAATGCGACCTCGTTGACAATGTTTTCAAAGCATCGATGCTTTAAACATCGATTTATTAAATCAGAGGTTTTTTGAATATCGATCGTGCTTCATGATTTTACGATTTCGATATATTGTTCATAAATGAAAATTTTCATAATCACAGTTTTGTAAAAGTTAAAATATGAAAAACAACAACAAAAAAAAACAACGACTTTCTACTACTTTCATCGAGCTCATTGTCGCGCCCCAGATGAACCTGATGTCCTAGTATATCCTTCCTCTTTCATCGTATTTTTTACATGCCGAGACGTTTTTTGCCTTTATTTTGAAGTACATTTTAATTGAGGGGACTGACTGCAAGCAACATGTCCAAATTCCATGTTTTGAGATATTTCACCGACTTATCCCCTGCAACTCGCTGCAACTCGCGTTATCTGCCGGTACATTTCCTTTCGGCAAGCACCAAACACTTTGGAAGATATAAGGCGGAGAAAAATCACAAATGCATTACTACGCACGTCTATGTTACGATTTTTTTGGTGCCTCCTGAAAAATCTAGAATTTGGACAAGTCCAATTCTTGCTAGAAACCCTACCAATACGAATTAATATATTCGACAACTGACAAATTAAATTTTGTTCCGCAGCTATTTAATGTCGGCGATTACCTAACGTATTTTAAAACATCGATATTTAAAACTGCGAATGATTTTTGGACGATAAATTATTAACATCAATGTTTTCATTTTGAACACCCATGTTTGGTACATATCTTTAAAACATCGACGTTTAAAACTGCAAATGATTTTCGGTCGATGAATTATTAACTTCGATGTTTTAATTTTGAACACCCACGTTTGGCACATGTAGGTTTTCTTTAAAACATCGACGTTTAAAACTGCAAATGATTTTTGGTCGATGAATTATTAACATCGGTGTTTTCATTTTGTACACCGATGTTTGGCACATGTATGCCTATGTCGCATCACTAGTGCTGACCCCTGGGGGGGGGGGCAGTGTGCACGAAGAAGGCGCTTTCAACCGGCGCCCCGCCCTTTTTCTGGAAGTTGCCGCCGGCGCCGCCCGCCGCGTGACGGTCGCGCCGCGCCGCTGCGCGCTCTTGCGGTTTTCCGGTCGCCCCCGCCCCCGCCCCCGCCCCCGCCCCCGCCCCCGCCCCCGCCCCCGCCCCCGCCGCCCGTTCCATTGAAGTGCCACTTCGCGCGAACGTCTCAATGGGCCCGCTCTGACAATGCGTCGAGTCGCCCGTCCCTCAGCCCCACGACCGACCACGCCGCGCCGTCGCGGACCGGGAGGTCCTAGGGTCGACTCCCGACCACGGATGGACAAAAACATCCATGTTTTCCATCAGAAACGTCGATATATTAGCATCGATATTTTGCTTTCGATGTTTTATTCACATCGATATTTTGTTGCAAAAACGTCGGTTTTTTAAATTCTTTTTATTTTTTTTAATTTTTAAATTAAGGGGTTTGAGCACGTTGTAGAGTAGCAGCAATTACAGCAATACCGTTGTTTTGCATCATCGTATTTATCTCGCTGCACATTTCGCTTTGTGTAATCTGAGGAAGTTTGGGAGCTACTCGTGTTATGATTGTATGTTATCGCCAGGCGTGTCATTACCTGAATCCATAGTGATACACGAAATCGATAGCAAAACACGATGTTTTTTATTGTTAATTTTATTTTTCACATTCGACAATAATTTTTACATACTATTGACGTGCTGGTAACCAAACAATAAAATATATCCCTTTTACGTACTGTAATTATAAATGTATAGGAAAATAGCTTGCTTACTAGTCTATAATTAAACCATCGATTCTTTCTCGTTGATGTTTTTATCGATATCCAAACCCTTTAGCGATGTATCGAAACATCGATGTATCGATGTTTTGGTAAAATGTTCCATCACTACTTCCGACAGCAGCGCCGCATTTTGCACACTACAGTACCGGAAGAGTATAAGCGACTCTGACAGTTCTTTCGTCACGTGCTGTGGTTCGTCATGTGACCTGCTCTGAAGCAATCAGCTTGCGAGGATTTGTTTACTTTCTCACAGTCAGGGTTCAGCGTTGCCGTTCATCTGTCTCACACGAAGTCGTGAAGACAATAAGATTCGGCTTTGGCGAAAGTTATGAACATGATATCAACACATGTCATAGCTTCTCAGTAATTAATGTTAATGCTTTGAGATGCCATTTATCTGTGATATAGGTGTTGCCATGACCATAGTAATGTGTGGCAACAGCGCACTGAACTGTCAGAGTTGCTTTTACGCTGCCGGTACTGTAGGCTTAGTGTTTCACTCCCGACGGTGACAGAATTTTCGACACCATATAATTGCCTATGTCGTGGTGGTCCCCAACCAGGTATCTCCCACCAGCGGGGCACCGCCCCAGCCGGGACAAGCACTAAGCTCCCGACCGGTCTCCCGGAATATGTGGTAGTGTAGTGCAAGTGTATTTTTCAGAAAGAAGTTGAGGATGGGACATGGAAGATGTAGGAAAGATCGCGCGCGGTCCGTGGCCCGTTTGGTGGGGCAATGCTCCGGCATTCGCCTGGTGATCGGAGAAACCACGGAAAACTACCGATCAGAGCAGCCATCCGCTAGAATTCTCCTCCAGAGAGCGGCTGACTGCTATGTAGCTGTCTAGCTAGTGTCTAATTTTTTTCTACCGATGGGGGGGGGGTAGCCTCAGGTCCTCCCGGACACAGACACTGCGGTGACTGCAGTTGTCGCCCTGAGCCACGTAAGCCGGAAGGAATCCTTGAGCGATCAGGGTCTGCTTGAAATAAGCGTTCACTTACACCAGCGCTCCTCAAGTGCCCCGCCCCATCGCTTATCTGCGGTCAGCCTGTGTGGCGCGCTGCTTGTCGAGTCAGCCCGTTAGGAAAGGACAGGGAGAGGTGGCTCAAGGCATCAACTGATGGCACTGATGTGTCTCGGACTGGGAGATCCCAGGGTTCCACTCCCGACTATGGCAGCGTTTCCGACACTACATAGGTGGAGTTCAGCCGTGTTTGGTGGAGAATTTCAGCGGACGACTGCTAGAATGGGTGAGGATAGGACAAGAAAGAGGAATGAAAGACCGCGCGCGGTCAGTGGCCCGTTTGTTAGGGTTCTGCTCTGGCATTCGCCCGGTGTTGATCGGAGAAACCACGGAAAACTACCGATCAGAGCAGCCGGCCGCCAGAATTCTCCTCCAGACAGCGACTGAGCTCGACCTAGCCATGCAGTAACTGTTGATAATCATGCCACCGTCTGGTCTTGAACCCTAGGACCTGTCGCTCGCAGCCACAGCGTTGACCTCAATTAAACTACCTACGTCGTTGCGAACTTACGACAAATCCTTGCCAGATGGTGATTATTTATTTGCTTCTTCGTTTCCGAGGTAGTAAAATACTCAATGACTGAACAATACATATTCCTTCTGATGTTGCAGTCAGCTTTTCAAACATTCTAAAGATTTCAATTTCCTTGAATTTGCAATTAAATGTGTGAAATGTCTGCGTAATTTGTAGGAAACCACCCTTTGTTGGCTTAACTGACAACAAATTACTGCTGATCGTGGTTTCTGAAATCACGAGCACAATGTAATACGGTATTGTGCTGAATAGTTTGTTCTTGGTAGAGAACAATGACTAGTAAAAACCTTGCTCTTCTTTGCAAAGCCATCAAGAAAGTATTGTCTATTGTTTTCTTTTATTTCAAAATACATTTTGGAACTGTGATACCTTCTGTGTGAGTGAATCAACTTCTTTTTCGGGCTGTAAATTTAGCTTTATAAGCCGCCTTTTTTTTCTGACTGTGTGAAGAGAAAATACAATATTTTTAATTAAGCATAAAAAGTGACCAACTACGAACAGTATCTTTTTAAGATTCTTCTTGATCTCGTAAATGCTTCTGGGAGATGTTGTGCAGAAATTATTTTGTATTCCGGACGCAACATATTATGCCCATAATGTCCGCACTTACTCAACAAACTTAGTCGGTGTTCACGCATAGAAAAATCAGATGTACTGTAGGTAAACAGCATTAAGTAGCCAACAGACCATGAGTAACGGATGAGTGTAAAACTCGAATGCTCTGCTCTTTCATGATGAAGCAAGTGCAACTAAACAGATGTCACGCCCTTCTAGAACCTTTGACACCTGTGTGCACGAAACGAATAGTGTATCCAGAATGAAGGGCTGTTATAGGTCGTGTAAATGAAACATCTTTAGTAATGAGAACATACAATGTTTCATGGCTGTCGTCGTATCACGGAACACAACTACGACAACGACACTACTAACAACAAACTGTGTCTAGAGTTTAGCAAATCGGGGATTCACTGATGCCGAAGAAATCTCTACGACTATATATCACGTCACGTGCACAAGAAAACATGTAAACATAAAGACCCGGAAATATGGACAAATATGGATAATCAAAATAATCGAAAATCACTTCAAATCCTTAATTCCTATAGACATGACTAACTTTTGATGGTACCTAATGTACAAACATACAATTTCATACACATCCCAGCCCTGCTAATGAGATTTCTGCCTCATTCCTAAAAACATGAGAAACATTTGATGATGACTAATATACAAACATACAATTTCATACAAATCCTAGCCCTGCTAAAGAGATTTCTTCCTAATTCCTAAAGACATGACAGACGTTAGATGATGAAAACTAATGTACAAACATATAATTACACACAAATCTTAGTCCTACTAATAAGATTTCTGCCTCATTCCTAAAGACATGACAAACGTGTGATGGTACCTAATGTACCAACATACAATTACATAAAAATTCTAGGCCTGCTGCTGAGATTTGTGCAGGTACTCTTGTGAACTGTGTGAATGAATGTTGAGATGATAAAAACACTAATCTGGTTAGCTTCGAGTCTTTTCCGCCCCGCGCCCATTGTGTGCTTTCGTCGTCGCCGTTTCGGTGAGTCATTGCCGTCGGCGCTTTCCCCGGCCGCGCCCGCGGCAGTCCGGGGTTCAAGACTCGGGGCTTCCGGCGCCGACGGCTCGGTTCGCTGCGCGCGCGGAGAACCGGTTCCTTGAGAAGCGGCGCGACGGTTCGTTCGCCGCCAAGCGAATGACTCCCCCTCCCTCCCGCTTCCTGCGCGCGCTAGCAGAATTCCAAGTGGGCCCGTTCGCCCCACTTACAGTTGACGAATTTCCGCACGCAAAGGATTCAGGTAGTGAACGCGTCGGTTATTGTTATTTTGGATATTTCGAACATTGGATATTTCGAACATTGGATATTTCGAACATTGGATGTTTCGAACATTGGATATTTCGAACATTGGATATTTCGAACATTGGATATTTCGAACATTGGATATTTCGAACATTGGATATTTCGAACATTGGATATTTCGAACATTGGATATTTCGAACATTGGATATTTCGAACATTGGATATGTCGAACATTGGATATTTCGAACATTGGATATTTCGAATACTGGATATTTCGAATATTGGATATTTCGAACATTGGATATTTCGAACATTGGATATTTCGAACATTGGATATGTCGAACATTGGATATGTCGAACATTGGATATGTCGAACATTGGATATTTTGAACATTGGATATTTCGAACATTGGATATTTCGAACATTGGATATGTCGAACATTGGATATTTCGAACATTGGATATTTCGAACATTGGATATTTCGAACATTGGATATTTCGAACATTGGATATTTCGAACATTGGATATTTCGAACATTGGATATTTCGAACATTGGATATTTCGAACATTGGATATGTCGAACATTGGATATGTCGAACATTGGATATGTCGAACATTGGATATTTTGAACATTGGATATTTCGAACATTGGATATTTCGAATACTGGATATTTCGAATATTGGATATTTCGAATATTGGATATTTCAATCATTGGATATTTCAATCATTGGATATTTCAATCATTGGATATTTCGAATACTGGATGTTTCGAAATTTGAATATATTCAAACTTTGGTTATTTCGAACTTTCAATACTTCTAACTTTCAATACTTCGAACTTTCAATACTTCGAACTTTCAACACTTCGAACTTTCAACACTTCGAACTTTCAACACTTCGAACTTTCAACACTTCGAACTTTCAACACTTCGAACTTTCAACACTTCGAACTTTCAACACTTCGAACTTTCAACACTTCGAACTTTCAATACTTCGAACTTTCAATACTTCGAACTTTCAATACTTCGAACTTTCAATACTTCGAACTTTCAATACTTCGAACTTTCAATACTTCGAACTTTCAATACTTCGAACTTTCAATACTTCGAACTTTCAATACTTCGAACTTTCAATACTTCGAACTTTCAATACTTTGAACTTTCAATACTTCGAACTTTAGAGACTACGAACCAAGGATATTTCAAACTTTTAGATATTTCGATTGGAGTATGGGAACGGTTGGATATTTGTTACGTTTGAATGAAATAGAATCACTTTCATTTTGACCTGGAAGAACGAAATTAGAGAAATATGAAATTAAATATAGTTTTCTTCGTAAATTATCTGCAGTTGATGCAAATTTTTCACTGTATTTATTATAATACTTCGAAATAAAACTAGGCAATTGCTTGATGTCGCTGAAGTTCACTGTTCAAACTGCGAATACGAGAAATGTAGAGTTTTTAAATGTTGATATTTCAATATCAGGGTTTAAGCTCTTCCAAATAAAATCAATAAGATTTATAGCCAAATCACAATCTAATAAAATATTGCTTTTTAAATACGATGAAATATGGAATCCTTCTTTGCTCGTAAGATGAGATGTTTCCAAATCAAGAATTCATACAACACCAAATTTATTATGTGAAATGTATGTACTCTTGGACAAATGCAATTAAAAATATTGGCGAATTGGGTTTACGAATTTCAATTCGTTAATTATTAAGAATTTTTATGAATATTCTTGAGAAGATCATTTTATACTTTTGCAGTCTAATATTTGTAATAATGGTAAGAAAATATTTCATTGGATAGAATTACACTAAAATAATATCAAAATGTTGCACGCAAAAAGAAATTGTGATTTGGCAATTATTTTTATCATATTCGTATATGCAAAAACCACAACGAATGCCTATTTCCGTTGCAGAATTGCGGCGTTCGTACCCGAAGCATATACCTCCTAGGAACCGCCACGAACTAATCGCAGAACCCATTAGGGATCCGTTGGAATTCTCAGAACCCATTACGAATGACAAACATGTCGCGGCGCGGTCTTGTAGTGACTAGTTTCGCTGGCCGGAGTGAGCGCTTGTAAATCGCGCGGTGAATCGTGTGCGGAGTGCGCGCGCGCCGCCATGTTGCCTCCGATGTCGGAGGACCCCGAAGGGGACGCGCTCGTCATCCTCAACAACATCCACAACAACAACAATAACAACAACAACCACCACCACCACGTGGGCAAGCCGGCGGCGCCCCGGCTGTTGACTCGCAGCGTGAGCGGCAACAACAACAGCAACACCGCCAGCAGCAACGGCAGCGCCAACGGCAGCAACGCGTCTTCGCCCGGGGGCGGCGGCCGCTACGCCGAGATAGGCGTGTGGAAGCTACGGTAAGGCGGCGGCCATTTTGTCTTTCGCATGGGGCGTTGTCAAGCTACGGTAAGGCAGCGGCCATTTTGTCTTTCGCATGGGGCGTTGTCAAGCTACGGTAAGGCAGCGGCCATTTTGTCTTTCGCATGGGGCGTTGTCAAGCTACGGTAAGGCAGCGGCCATTTTGTCTTTCGCATGGGGCGTTGTCAAGCTACGGTAAGGCAGCGGCCATTTTGTCTTTCGCATGGGGCGTTGTGAAATTGTCAAGCTACGGTAAGGCAGCGGCCATTTTGTCTTTCGCATGGGGCGATGTGAAATTGTCAAGCTACGGTAAGGCAGTGGCCATTTTGTCTGTCACATGGGGCGTTGTCAAACTGTCAAGTTACGGTAAGGCAGCGGCCATTTTGTCTTTCGCATGGGGCGTTGTGAAATTGTCAAGCTACGGTAAGGCAGCGGCCATTTTGTCTTTCGCATGGGGCGATGTGAAATTGTCAAGCTACGGTAAGGCAGTGGCCATTTTGTCTGTCACATGGGGCGTTGTCAAACTGTCAAGTTACGGTAAGGCAGCGGCCATTTTGTCTTTCGCATGGGGCGTTGTGAAATTGTCAAGCTACGGTAAGGCAGCGGCCATTTTGTCTTTCGCATGGGGCGATGTGAAATTGTCAAGCTACGGTAAGGCAGTGGCCATTTTGTCTGTCACATGGGGCGTTGTCAAACTGTCAAGTTACGGTAAGGCAGCGGCCATTTTGTCTTTCGCATGGGGCGTTGTGAAATTGTCAAGCTACGGTAAGGCAGCGGCCATTTTGTCTTTCGCATGGGGCGATGTGAAATTGTCAAGCTACGGTAAGGCAGTGGCCATTTTGTCTGTCACATGGGGCGTTGTCAAACTGTCAAGTTACGGTAAGGCAGCGGCCATTGTGTTTTTCGCACGAGGCGTTGTATTACTGTCAAGCTACGATAAGAGAGCGCCATTTTGACTATCGCATGGGGCATTGTATGTGTCAAGCTACGATAAGACAGCGGCAATTTTTTCTTCAATTCGATTCAAACCCTAGTTCGCATTAGGTTATGTTTTCTTAACGGTGATAGCATGCCTAGATGGCAGTACCGTGCATATGCAGTGTCTTCTTTTTCGTATATGCCTCGCTCGCACGATAACGGTTGAGTCCAAACACATCTCTTGCGAGCTTCTTTCTTTTGTAATTTAAACTTACAAAATATGTTTTAAGATATGCGCTTCTAATGAAAAATTCTTTATTGTATTTACTGTCTTTGGCAATTTCTGCAAAAACACATTTTACTGAACACGGTTATCAAACGTTCCTAAATGTAATATTTATACCGTATAATGTTTGATCATGAATGCTGATGACATTCAATATAATTTGCATCGGTTATTTATTTAAAGTTTGAAGTAGTTATGAAATGACTGATTTTAAGTAATAACTAATAACCTTACGAAATTATATTTGACACTCTTGGCAGTGTACATTTTATTGTCAGTTCTTTTTAAATGGGAGGATCAACTTCCATCCTAACCTTGAAATGTCTACCCTGTCCGCAAAGAGAGGACACTTAATGAGAACTTCGTTGGTTGAATTAATTCACTTTCCAATATTTGTTGAATTAATTAAACGGAGGCGCAACAAAATCGTTTTCTAATATTTTTAGAATGAAGAAATGTAGCATATTTTCGTAATTACAACTTATTTCAATTTTTACCCTTTCATAAAAACCAACGCGTGAATCTCTAGGACGTGAATCGAAGGACTTAAGACTGGGATGCTTGCACAATAAAAGTAGTAACTAACATATATTTGCGAAGTTCTCGTACCCACGCTGTTTATTTGGGGATGTATTGTATTAATATCATCTTCAAATACAGCAGTTTGATGTTTTTCAAATTGAGTCGCACGTACCTCAGGCATTAATGTATTAAAATCTCGTCGCAATTCATACTTCAATGTAAGTACAAGATCAAGGAATTATCTCCATGCTTGAAAACCACTAGACTGTTCAATATCTTTGTTGGAGATCTGTTATCACTATTTACTATTTTTCACTGACCTTATAGTAATAGTTGAGATTGACAAGGCAAAAAAACTGTAATTTGAAGCAATCGTAATTTTTCGGCAATTCAGGGGAAGCTTATGTATGATAAACTATTTCGTATTGGGTGTGCATGGAATGAGAAATAGTGACTATGAAGAACTAAACATTAGATTTTGTTACTTTACCCTCGAACAGCCAGCTAAAAATACGGTTGACACTTACATGATTCACAGTTTACCTTGAATGTAACGTGTATTTATGAAGAAATGTCACGATTGACCTGTATATCGATGAAAACATGGCATAGAAAAGCACTCAATAACAGTTACTTCAGTATGAATTTCATGCGATTCAAGTATATTTTCTGTTATTAAATGCTATTAATTGTAATAAATATTCAAGAAAGTTCTACATATATATGAAAAACGTATCGGGACATAAATGCTGTCGCTGATTTATTTTACAAGGTGATATACGTGAATGTCGATTAACTGTAAGTAGTTCGCTTTGACGTGGAGTTTGAATTCAAATTTACCTTTTCATTTCTAAACTAGGACCTTTCATTGACTGTTATGTATATTGTCAAAACTAATAATTTATCTGAAACAGATTGCATTCTCTGGAAATTAATTTTCCGTTTTAAAACGATTTGTAGCTAAGTGAGAAAAAATGTTTTACCTTACGATTCTATGTTACATAAAAACAGTGGATATTTATTTGGTGGTGAAATTTGGTGTACGTTAAATGAAGTCGAAAAAACGAACTGTAATTTGAATCGTTATTTTATGTTTAATTAAATTTTCCCTGAGAATGAATTATTTAAACAGAATTAAGTAATTAAAAATCCAATTGAAAAATGTTGATGGCCTCTATTTTTATGTAACTGTGCGTAAATCTGCTAACTTCATTAACTGACTGGAAATGCGACGTTTTAACTCGTATTCCAATTATTCCATGTTTCTTTTTTGTTCACACATTTCACATTTTAAGTGATACAATTCAACGGAAAATACAAACATGAAATGAGAAAATCGAACTATTAAACAAAAGGCGGGTGCTGCAAAAATTTCACAATCCAATTATTGGATGTTTCTATTTGGTAGGTCTATTTCAGTTTTTCTTTTTTGTATACGAACTGAGATATGTGTATATTACGTGTGGCTGGATAAAAAAAAAGACGAATGTTATGAACATAGTTTAAGAGCTTGAACTATTAAACTTGCTTCATGTAGACAGCTTTAGTTTTTCTATTCAGTTATGAAAAGTATTAACCCCTCACTTAATATTTTATGGAATTTCTAATTGCAGATTGTGTGATGCAGTGTATTCTAGTTCTCAATTTATTTCTGTGATTTTTCTTACAATAGAAAAGACTCATTTCACTCACCTTAATACTCAACTTTCGAATTCAAGTCTAATTTCCACTAACCAGTACACTTATCACTTTCTATTATCAAGCATAATTTAATTTTCGTCTCTTGCTGAAATCGTTTTTGCGCCTAATTTTATTAATATTTATTGCGGAGTTACCTGAAGAGATCTCGCACATTATTCATAACCTTTATTCTTCGATTTATTTATTTACGCTTGGATCTCTTCCTTGTTCTCAAGAAACAGCGAAAAAAAATATTGTTGACTGTTAAAGTTGTGGACAGTTGATCGCGTTGGATGTTGACGGTTGAACGCGTTGTGCGTTGACTGCTGAAAGCGTTGATCGTTGGTTAAACGCTTATGATGTTAACGGTTGAACACGTTGAATGTTGGTTTAACGCTTTGGTTATTGACGATTAGTTATTGAACGCATTAAGTGTTGTCGGCAGGCGAACGCTTTGGGTGTACAGGGTTGTACGCGTAGATTGTTGATTGTTGAACGCGTTGAGTGTAGACGGTAGAGCTAGTGTAGTGTTGACGGTTTAACTGGTGAGTGTTGACGGTTGAACGCATTGAATATTGAATACATTGAATGCTGAGCGCGTTGAATGTTGATGGAACAACAAGGTTGTTGACGTTTAAACGTGTTGGGTGTTGACGGTTGAATGCATGGAATGTTGAACGCGTTGGGTGTAGACGGTTGAACGTGTTGGGTGTAGACGGTTGAGCTTGTTGAGTGTTGACGGTTGAACTTGTTGAGTGTTGACAGTTGAACACGTTGAGGGTTGACTGTTGATCGCGTTGATTGCTGCGCCAACCCCTTTGTTTGTTTGTTTATTTTTGAACGCTCGTCCTGTCGGCCGGCGCGTGCGCTGAGCGGTCGGCAAGTGTCTGCATGCGCCGGGCGGCGCGTGGGCGGGCGGCGGCCACTTTCTCTCCGCGGGCGACCTGCCCCCCCCCCCCCCGGCAGGGGGAACTGGAGCGCGGCGCCGCTTTTCGGGGCTTTTCGGCCCGCGACACGCCCACCGCCGCTTTCCCGCCCCGCCCCGCCCCGCCCCCCTCTCCGCCCCTCTCCACCCTCCCCGCCCCTCCCCGCCCCTCCCCGCCCCTCCCCGCCCTGCCCCCGCTCCCTCCCCGCTCCCTCCCCTGCCCCGCTCCCGCCCTCCCGCCCCGTGACGCCCTCCCCGTCCCGCCCCGTGACGCTCCTTGCCCCCGCCTCCACCCCGCCCGCCCCCCCGCCCCTCCCCACCCCGCCCCGCCCGCCTCGCAATTAAACGCTGCACTGATACAATGCAATGAATGCATGAACAATTTGGCAATTCAGCATTTTCAGAAGCTTCATGATTTTCAGCATCAATTTGGCATTTTCAGAAGCTTTTACGAATGTTGTAACTGAACGAGGTTTTATGGTTAGAATTGTGAATGTGAAGTGTTGATGCGGTTTGTTCAGTATTTCACCTAAAAGCACAAATAGGCGTTAATTAACTTCTGAAATTGTGTATAATTACCACGCTTCCAAGGTAGTAGAACAAGACGTCATAGTCCAGAATATGCAATATAACACTTATAAAATTGAAATAAAATTAGAATATTAAGTAAGAGAACAGTTTCTTGTTTCAACTTCCTGTATAACTACTAGATGTTTTCACTTGTGTCTCTTAACTTAAAGGTGCTTAATAGCGATATTTCCTGTTTACAAACACTCGTTGCATATTTTGTCCTTTTAACTGTTCCCTTGATAAATGTAGCTTATCTTTAGGAAAATTCTCTTCATGTAAGCACGCTCCTTGTTTTACTCGGCAAAACGTATTTTTAAGTATGCAAAGAAATAATAATAATTCACCTTAATGTATTTTGGTCCGTCGTAAATGTATTATTGAAATCATAAATAGCTGCTATATATTTATTAACCTTCAGAGTAACTCTTGTCTACTGCAATTCATCAACAAAAAAAAGTCGTTGCTATAACTAAAGTTTCGCGGAGGTACTACTAGCATGAAAAATCACTTCTTCTGAAGCCCCGCTCTTTCGTGTGGAAGAGAGGTCTATGGGTCTTTCTGACGATTCTCTGCATGAAAATACGTATACCAGCGGATATCGAACCAGCAGCTTCACACCTTGCGGTCCATTCACAATTCCACTCAATTCAACGATGCCTTATTTTACATGACGAGACTCAGACCATCAGACCTGCTCTTCCGTCTGACCACGAAAAAATTCCGCTAGGCTCCTTTCATCACCCAGCGGAGACAGAAGGTATCTTTCGGGCGATTTTGACATTCTTGTTCAGATGCTCATTAGCTGACATTATTGTTCAGTCGCTTACATGCGATTTTGAATTTAGCTCAGAGGCATCCTTTAGGCTTGAGGATATTTTAAATGCACTAAATCTACAACATGGGATATCCGGTTTTACTTCTCCGATGGAAGGCGTACGAACAACTTTTTTCGCCCTTAAAATTCCACGGCTTTGATCGGGTTTGGATCAGCAAACTTGAGTACAACTGATGGGTACGCTAACTGTTGTATCACCGTCGTCACAAGTCGATTCTATTCCTTTCTTGTAGGCTCCTTTCACCATCTAGCGGAGATAGAAGGTATCACTCGGGATACGAAACAGACGATTTTGAATTTATCTCAGAGGCATCATTTACGGTTGAGGGTATTTTAAATGCACTGAATCTACAACATTGGACATCCGGTTTTACATCTCCGAAGGAAGGCGTTCGAAGGATTTTTTTCGCCATTAAAATTCCACTGTTTTGATCGGGTTTAAACCCGCAAACTTGGATATAACAACTCGATACGGCAACCTTGTACCACCGAAGCCACGAGCCCATTCCATTGTACGCACAATCCCCCCTCTCGAAATTCTAGATCCCACCGCGTCGTTACCAGTCGGAGCGCATAATATGCGGCTCCCTCAAGCCACGCCAGTATCACGCGCGTGCGCCCGGCGTCGCTCCATTGTCCCCGCCTGTCACGTGGCTCGTAGGGCCGCCGCGTGATCTATGCGTCTAAGTGTAGCTGGCAGCAGGGGGAGGGCGCTGTCATAGTTACACGGGGTATTAGTCATAATTACTTGATTACCGCGTCGTGTCGATGGCGGCGTGGT
The DNA here is from genome assembly GCA_011170035.1 of Teleogryllus occipitalis. Taxonomy (NCBI): domain Eukaryota; kingdom Metazoa; phylum Arthropoda; class Insecta; order Orthoptera; family Gryllidae; genus Teleogryllus; species Teleogryllus occipitalis. The sequence goes on from BLKR01009678.1 coordinate 63,634, forward strand.
ACCTCGTGAATCATCCCGTACTCAGAAAAGGATGTAATTGCTCTCGTTGAAATTGAAACGTGGGATTTGGCAGGATGAATAGCATCGCGCGTAATAGTTATTTTGAATCTTGCAGTTATTTGTTCACGTAATTTTTCTTGGTACACGTGCCCCTGAGTCCTTGCCCAGAGTGGAATAGCGCGGCCCGTTGAGATACTTAGGTCAGACAACATGGAGAACGATAATTTGAATAACTATATTCCCCACTGAATTCTAGAAGACTTGCCCAGATAATGAAGCTACATTTATGTCCAGAAGAAAAACAAGGGGCCATCTCAGCATTTGCTCGAAGGATCAGGGAAACTGGACGAAAAATCTGATGAGAGTCCTGTACCCAGAAGCTGAAGTACAATACTTGTTCTAGGTTGTCTAGAATTATACAATCTAAATGGTAAATAACACCGAAAACATCATTCTTAAAATTAATATTACTTTCCTTTTTGATGCTAGTTACTAAGTAAAGTTAAACTGCTTTGTCTATGAATTAAAAATGGCCTCATGATTTATCCAATGATGTCTGCCATTTAGCAAAATATCACGAGGAGATACCTACTTTAAACTTTGTTCCAAGAATAGTAAAATAAAAGAAAATAAATCAATCTCAAAAGTGTGCATTACGTTCATCGTTGTTTTCTGTCACTTGTAAACATTGCTTACTCTGGCGGAAGACTTGGCTTCATGCCGTAAGCCTCCCCACGTTCAATATGACTCATTAAATTGATTTGAATACTAAATAAACCAATTTTGCATACGCATTCTAAATATCTCCTCAAATGGTTTATGCGAAGGTCATTCTTATTTCCTTGAAATGCAAAGGTGTTAGTCCGGGCGAGAGGAAAGCATGTAATTGAATGTGAAGGACTACACATTTGAGATTCGTTTTGGAAGAGTAAGTTCTGTGTTGAAAATTTTGTGTATTAAATTTCAATTTTTATGTTCTCAATAAAGGAACTCAAAACGTTTTCAACAAATCGCTTTCACCTGCGGTTACAGAAAGTTCTGCTTGAGGTTACAAAGAGCTGCAAGATGTTTTATTGTTTTTTTGTGGTTGAGAGGAGGGGGAAGACTTTCAACAGCCCCCAAAAACAATGTTCAACACTTTTGATAGTAAACTGTTTGTAACTTGATTTTGCTGAACGTTACTATAAAATGCCAATTTAATTTTCTCCGTTCGTATGCCTAATTCTCAATCCGAAAGGATATGCGGCTACGACAGAGTAAATGAACTGTAGTATGAAGAGTAGTGTACTTTGCATATAAAAACTGAATTTTTTGCAATTTTTTGCGCATGTGAATTTGCTTTGAAATTCATGAGCATTGTGGTTGCACAGGGAACGCAAGGAGAATATACAAGTTTTTTTTCAACATATTTAAAAATGTTTAGCCCATTAAAACAGGGAAAGTGTATACATGTATGTATGAATAGAATTTTCATACAGATTAGTCACATTTATCAAGGGAACAGGCTTACAGAGCCAAAAGTGCGAGCAATGTTGTAAACAGGAAATGCCACTGTCAAGTAACGGAGTATTTCTTTCTTTGTGGGGCATACGCAGATGTAACATTATGTTGGGAAAGCAGAAATACGAAATTAAAAAGAATTGAACTATCATAACTCTTAAGTAGTCAGATGGGAACTATAAGCATCCACAGACCATTTATGATACGTAGCTGCCAAATAGCATTGCATGCATTATCCTACTCCTCAGGAATTTACAGTATCCCTCAACAGCTAATTTACTTTCCCTACAAGAAAAAAAATCGGATGTACGCGTTTATGGGCGTAAAAAAGAACGCATTCTTTGTAACGTGAAACTCCAGCAATCTCCACGCCTATCTAGATGCATTCGTAAAAATTGAATTTTTTGGGATTTATGTCAATAATGAGAGATAAGTGACAACAATACTTAACAAAAATGACTGTTACTGTTTGGGTTTTGAATTCATAATTAAAACATATTATAGTCGTTACTATATGCAATGTAATGGTGTGATCGCCCCGTGGATTATGTTGCATTTGAAACAATTAAAATTCGTTTATAAATTTTAGATTTAAAAAATTACCAATTTTTTTAAAGGAAATTGAATATCACGAAGAATAAATAATCAAAATGACAGTAATTGATAGAAATATTGGAAAGAAAAGGGCTTCCAAAGGGTTAATTTAATTGAATTGGTGCCTTATTTTACGTGCCAAGAATCGGGCCACAAGGCCTGCTCTTTCGGCTAACAATGCAATTTTCGCTACGCTCCTTTCACCAACTAGTGGAGAAGACGGGTATTACTCGAGTGACGAAACAGGCGATTTGAAATGCTCTCGGAGGCTTCTTTTAAGCTTGAGGATCTTTTACATGCAGTAAACCTACTACATGGTACAGCCGGCTTTACTTCCCTTCCGAAGAAAGACGTACGAAGGATTTTTTCGCCCTTAAAAATCCACGGCTTTGAACCCGTGAACGTTTGTATAACAGTCCGATTCACCAACCGTTTCACCATCGCTGCCGCGAGGCATACTTGATAGACGAATTCTTGCTTTCGTGGACGTACGTAAATTGGGGACCAAATAACCCCTTCATCTTTTCTCGCAAAACTTACTATTCTTCTTGCAAATTGGGGACCAGTCACGTCAGATAAGGAAAAGGACCGATTGAGCAGGTAAGCGCGTTTTGCGGGCCGCTGCCGCCTCCGCGCCGCTGTCCAACTTTTCCTTCTGCCTTATTGAAAACCACGCTGAAAGACTCGCTTCTATACGAAAATGAAAAACGAAGAAAGCACGAGAACATTATCTAAATTTCAGGTTCACCGTTATAGAAAATTAGCTGAGAAAAAGGAAGAATATAAAAATGGCAAGTTGTGAAGAAATTATTCAATCAGCGCATGTTTCAATTGAATGAAAACCAACTTGAAGCAAACCACATTTTGAAAGAAAAATGCCAGTCCTAAGTCTGGAAAATTGGGACTTCCCAATTCCCTTCAAGGAAATTGTTTTAATAATAATAATAATAATAATAATAATAATAATAATAATAATAATAATAATAGCAATGTAAATGTTCTTGCAAAATAAAATGTCTCCTTCCTCTTTTACATGGAAAGGAATGAGGTAGTCGGTCCCCAATTTACGTACGCTCTTCTCTGGGTCGGTCCCCGATTTATATACGGGTGAAACTCTTATTTTCCTTCTGATCTCCAAGTTACATATGGGGGTTTACTCTTACTTTCAGCGTTGTCACCGATTTCCACATGTGTTTTGCTCTTATTTTCGTCCTGGTCCCCAATGAACGCACGCCGGCCGTCGCGAGTGCATCGCGTCTTGGCGTTCGCGCCCGCTGTTTGAGCGTAGCGAGCGCGGCGCACGCCATGTGGCGCTGCTGGTGGGAGAAAGCGGAGGAGGCGCGGCATACGTAATGCTCGCGAGTGTTGCGCGGCCCATTTGCATGTGTTTATCCTCCCGCGCCCCGCCCCCTCACCTGTACAGCTGGGCCACTCGCCAGGGCGCGCGCCTCCACTTCGCCGCAATTGAGAATAAATACATCAATCAGGGGACGAACTAACGTAGTAATTATGTGCGAAGAAATGAACAAATGAAGCTATCAACGAACAAATGAATGTAGGAATGAACGTATGAATGTATGAATGAACAAATGAATCTGTGAAGAACAAATGAGTCTACGAATGAACAAATGAAATTACGAATGAACAAATGAAATTACGAATGAACAAATGAAATTACGAATGAACAAATGAATCTATGAATGAACAAATGAAATTACGAATGAACAAATGAAATTACGAATGAACAAATGAAATTACGAATGAACAAGTGAATCTACGAATGAACAAGTGAATCTACGAATGAACAAATGAATCTATATGTGAACAAATGAATGTAGGAGTGAAAAATGAATGTATCTACAAACAAATGAATGTAGGTATGAACAAATGAATGTAAGTGTGAACAAACGATTGAATGAATAAATGAATAACTAGTAAATGATGTGATCCCGTCAGACCATTGTTGCAATGTAGGTTGAATGTTGAATTATTATGGTTTCATCATAAAATTATTTCAAAATTAATATAATTAAATAAAGGAGTTGTGGTAAAAAAAAACTCCCCAGAAAGAAATGCAATATCTCCGTGAACATTAATATAATAGCCTACAAACACTACGAAACATTGGAGGCATAAAATGTTTACACATTTTTCGATAAATCTAAACAAAAAATTGTTAAAAAAATCGAAGAACCCAAGAAAAATAACAGGAAGCGTATGAGGAAATTCTGACTATAAAAAATTCGCCATAATACAAACGAAAAAGTTTCAACGGTGTCTTGTAAATGAATCATACAAAAAAAGGAAAACTAGAAATAGAAAAATAGTTTCTTGCCTATCTATCTTTGAACTTGCGAAAGTGAAGTAAACATTGGGTACGGGAATTGGCAGAACTGTTAGACTACCCGCTCAAACGAGTAGATTCTCTAACAGTGAGCACAATTTAGTCGATTTTTTTAACGTTTCATATTTCGATGCTTATACCAAGGGTTTAAAAACCACAAAATTTGTGTATTACCATTTCACACCCAAATTTTACATTTTTTAATTTTCTATCTTTGCGATTTTTCTGGCGTAGAAAATTGCTTTCTGTATTACAACGGGATACATCTGTGGCCTAACATACACTAAACACATTACATCAACGGATCTGCGAACACGAATCGTCCGTGAAACACACGTATGAAAGTCAAGGGGCACGAGCCAGTGCTGATAACGGGAACTTTTTATCTTGTTAACATAAGGCATGTCAAGCCAAACTGAAGAAACTCCAGTTTACTAGAAAGCATGATGAACTAATAACAGAATTCTGATGCCAACTTCTACACCAAGTACAGTACATCATTGCCTGGTATTCTCCTGCTTAATAAATGAAGTAAATAAGACGATTTTGTCAGTTTTTAAGAAACGATCGTCATAAAACTCTTGTCAGTGTTTCCGCTCTATAGGGAGTCGTGTCCCAATCGTGTGTTCGACGGATTTCAATGAAATAGTTTAAGTTTGCAGGTAACGACCTTCAAAATCAGACCTATGCATTGCACATTATAATCGCATAAAGCTCGGGAACGATGCGACCTATAGTACCCTCAAAATAGTATTTAGTGTGTCTGAAGAGACGCTAGTTTTGTGGGTGCACGTGAGTTCTGTGTGGACACTAGTTTTTAGAGGACACGTGATATATGACGAGAACCTACTGGGGGACATGTGGAAGATAAGTGGGGAAATCAAGAGGACAGTTTGGGAGCAAAGTATGGTTCTTAAGCAGTATTCTTCAAAATGAGACCTTTTTGAGCTTGCTTCGACATTTTTGGAGATTTTCTTCTTTTTCATGTTCCTTCTTTAAAACATGGATGGTCGGAAACATGCAGACTAGAAATACAATGAAAATTAAATTGAAGTAAAAAGACAGAAGTATTATTTCACGATAAATCTGAAGGAACTATTCGAACTTTTGTGCAATTTAATCTCAAAGCTTACAATAGAAGCGAAGTATAGAATGGTTAATCTCGGGTTTATGCTGTATCGCACAGTTCAGAGGCTAGCAGTTCGAGGTTGGGTTCTTCAGTGAAGCAGTTTTCAGACATAAAACGACTATTTACCAAGTGCGGAGTTTTCACACGGCTGCAGGTACTAAAATTATTATTTACTTGCTCGTATTCGCTGTTGCATGGTGGCAAGTATCATCGGTGTAACATCCGCTGTATCACCCTTTTAAGGTATTAGGGCATCAATTGATGGGTTCATAGCTGGGTCGAATTCAGTCGCTGTACGGAGGAGATTTCTAGCGGCCGGCTGCTCTGATCGGTAGTTTTACGTGGTTTTTCCGATCAACACCAGGTGAATGCTGGAGCAGTACCGTACCAAACGGGCCACGGACCGCGCGCGATCTTTCCTTCCCCCTCCTTGTCCTATCTTCACCCCTTACTTACACTCACATGCACTACTCTGCCACACATGTCGAGAGATCAGTCGGGAGCTTTCAGCTAGTTCCGGCTGGGGCGATGCCTCGGTGGTGGGAGATACCTGGTTGGGGAAAACCTCGCAAGCCGACATGAAAGACAGCGCAGGATCTCGCCATCCAACGTGAGAAGATCACCGCCACCTCTCGCGATAGAAGCATACACTACACTTACAGGATGAACGCTCTTAGCAGTTGACACGTTCGGAAACTTCAATCAATTGGTGTCACACGCAACGACAGTTTCGTCGCACGTTGGTGTCAAACAGCAGCAGATATCGCGTGGGCGGGTCCGAACTGTGTGCATGTAGCTCTGCGAGCCAACTCCATTTGTAGCGGAGAGTAAATGAGCGAAGATGAAAGCGAATTTATAGGTGTGGCTCGAGCTCGCATGTAGTTATGCTAATGGCTGCAGTCGGATGCGTCTGACGTGTTGGTATCATAACTCGCAGTTACTCCCGGGTAATAAAATGGAGGCGAATGCTTCTAGTTGGATAACACGCTGCATACGCAGGCTGTTTTAGCTCTAGTTTTGCAACAAGCTCGCTATTTTTGTATTTATTTTACCTCAAAGCACCTGACGAGAAAACCTCCATCTGGTGACCACGCAAAAGCAAGGTGCCAACTCGGTATTTGCACAACATCATGCGAGAATGGGGTGAAAAATCAGATCGACAAGGGAATCGAATCCTCAAAATAAGATTACAATAATTGTTACAGAAGGATTTAGTCTGTTTGTTACGTAATACGGACGTTTATTAATGCGTATTAATGCGTAATTATTATTATTATTATTATTATTATTATTATTATTATTATTATTATTATTATTTATTCTTCTTTCTTGATACTTCAATTCCCTCTAGTGTAATCTGGGCTATCAGTGATCTAGTATTTCTTAGGACTTCGGTTCTCCATTTTAGCCCGTTGCTTTCCCGAATCATTTTCTTTGCTGTCGTTTTAAATGTGCTCCGTTTCCGATATTTTATTTTATTTTGCATAGTGAAATTCAAAAGAAAACATTACCCATAAAATGATATAATAGTATTGATATTTCTTTCGTTTTATTGTAAGAAATAAAAACAAAGACTTATTATGAATTCCGAGAAGAAATTTCTGGGTGTACAAGACAGCGCAGGGTATTTGCAAAGTATAACTGAAAATCGTTAAAATTGTATTGAAAATTTGTACAATAAGTTCATTTTATATGTCTCTTCCAAAACACACTTCACCAAACTGTTTGAAACTCAGCGACACCTCCTGTATAAGGAATTTTGACTTAATTTGCTACTTACGTGTCCAACAATTGTAACGGCAGAATTAGCTCAGAACTAGCAATATCGTTGTCTCTGCAGTGCGTCTTGAGTGGGAGGTTCGAGGGTTCGAGCCCCGACTGTGGCCGAATTTTCGAGACTAGCTACATAGCTAGATCGAATTCAGTCGCTGTCTGTGGGAGTTCTAGCAGCCGCTGCTCTGATCATGCATTACTCTAGCAAACGGGCCACGGACCGCGTGTGATATTTCCTTCCTCTTCCTTACCCTTTCCTAACTCCTTGCTTACACCTACTTACACTCACATGCACTACCCAATCACACCAGTTTGGAGCTTACAACTTGCCCTGGCTGGGGCGGTGACCCGCTGTTGGGAGATGCTTGGTTGTGAAAAAACCAGCAAGCCGACATACCTCGGCGCGGGAGGTCGCCAGCCAGCGGGGGAAGATCATCTCTCGCGATGAGAACATGCACTACACTAACGGGACTAATGAACTTAGCAGTTGTCGCACCTGGAATCATTAACCAATCAATGCACCAATTGATATTGCCGTACGTCTGTACATGTACCACGGATGTCATGGCCTCATAAAACAGCAGGGTCTGAAAGTAGACAAAACACTGAATCGACATGAATCGACATTGTAGTCGCCATGTCGAGAATACTCCCAATAATATGTACTTGAAAGTTTCCATGATTTCGTGCCAAAAAAAAAAAAATCTTTACTCATACGAAGGTGACTTTGACGTATTCGTTTCAAAATACCGGACTCAAATCCGATCGTTGTCTTCTCTGTGAAAACTTCAATCGTATGCCAAAGTCTCGCTTTTGTAGTAGTTACATAAATAACTGCTTTGTTCTGATTTCCTGTGTCAAGAAGTTGTTAGTCTCGTCCAAACTAGTGTGATCGGCCATTTGTTGTGGGTGAGGTGTTTCACACGTCGTTTCACCCGTTAAAAATGTAATAGAGAAAGAAGAGGAGGGAGGCACATTGTTTCGGGGTGTTGTAAAGATGAGCGGAAGTTCGGTTGAGTTGACAGATTGACAAAGGCGTTCTAATTCATAGATCGTAATCTGACGAGGACAATGGAATATTGGTAGTGATAAGACAATACAGGGAAGAATGCAAGTTGATATAATTTTGTGTGAAGTAAAATGTGTATTAATGTGTTTTCCAATCTGACAGAAACAAGGTCAACAAATTAAGAAAGACTTTCTTCAATTCACAAAAAATTAAATACTGGTAAATGATCTTTCGTAATGTTGTTCTGTTATATAAACATAATCTGATAGGTGAAGTCAAACAGAGAAATGAGCCACACATAACGGCCGATGTCTGTTAAGGATGGAACAGTCAGCCTTCCGTTAAGAGGAATCCAAAGAAATGAGTTGAAAAGAAATGAGGTATCCAAAGAAATGAGGTAATAATGGCTCATATTCCAAAACGGTATTTGTTTCTATCACTTCTGATAAGAATGTGGTATTACTAAATAAATTATTTTTATTTCATGGGTAATTATCACATGTATAATTACATAATTTGATACTATATGGCTAGGCTGAAGGCCTTTAAGTCTTTATAATATTTACATCCTAATGCGTTCTTACCTTTGTAATTCTTGTATTCACCCCAAATAAAGTATTGAACGACACACAGTCGATGTCACAAATAATTGTCTTTGTTCGTTATACACCTCGGCTTTCGCTGCGCTTTAGGAAATTCAGTAGCATCTGTTATTTTTGATCTTCTTCAGCATATTGAATTATAACGATTATTAGAATATTGATTAGGGAATGTAAAAATACGAGTTAATCCAATTGTAGTAAATGTACTAAACGGTTTTTGAACCAGGAACTCAAAAACGGTAGAAAAAGTCAAGAAATTAGTACGAAGATAATGTCGCTAGGAGATGAAGAGACATTTCGTAGAAGCCATATAGGCATTGCGAGAAAAACTGTGTATAGTTTAATAGTTATAATACTATATAGAGAGTTCGAGGTGGGATTGACGAAATTTTTATGCAGAGAGGAACACGTAAATATATGGTCAACTGGAAGGAAATGAAAGAGAGGAATTGATTGATTGGTTCATATTTTGGGGAACGTCAGCTACTATGGTCGTTAATCCCGTTAGTGTAGTGAATGTTTTATCCCGAGAAGCGGTCGTGTTCCTCTCGTGCAGGATGTTGAGATCCCGTGACAAATACGTCGGCTTGCTGGGAATTTCCTTCCTCAGATTTCTCCCGTAGCGGGGCTCTGTTCCAGCCGAAACAAGCTTTCAGATCCCGATTGGCTTTCCGACATGTGTGGTAGTGTGTGCACATAAATGTCTGAGTGACTACTTCTGCGTGTCTGTTATGGGAGAGGAGGAAACAACAATGAGGAATGAAAGATCGCGCGAGGTCCATTATTGGGGTACTGCTCCGGCATTTGTCTGGTATTGACTTGAGAAATCACGGAAAACTGCCGATCAGAGCATCCAGCAGGTAGAATCTTCCTCCAAACAGCGGCAAATTCTAGCTTGTTGTATGTGGAAAATCTGCTACCATCGAAGCTTGAATCCTGGACCTCCTGGTCAAAGTCACTTCGGAGTAAAGAGTGAACGCCGACTTCGTGGTAACTCAGGTGGCTTAAGCTTTAAAATCCACAGTCTGCACCCTGTAGACGTTGTGGATCATGTCAGGAGGCGATCTTCTATCTCGTTAATTGCTCTCAGAAGCTCCGTTAAGCTCTACACACAATTTGTAAATTACGATGGAGCAATGCAACTTCTTGGTCCATTGGGGAAGTCTAGGAAATCCAGGGGATCCCAAAAGGTGTACTTAGTTACGACGATTTTAAGTGGAAAGTGTGTGCTGTTTAATGTAGCACGTAGAAAATTGTGAGAAAAAACTACAATGTTAGAGTGACGAAACCTTTCTGCACAGAGGAGCACGTGAATTCACGCCCGAGGGGAAGGGAATGGAAGGAGAGGAGTTGATAATGTGTGCTGTGCAAGAGATACGCCGCGAGAACCTAATATTGGCTGCGTTCCAGTGTGGGAGTCGAGCTCATCACCGGGAGTTCGGAGGTCGCGGAGAGGAGAGCTGTGGCGGCCGTTTGCAGAGCAGATATAGCGGCATCGAGAGGTGAATAGTGGGACGGCAATGGCCTTGATAACAACGAAGCCACGAGGTCAGTACTGCGGCAACAGTGCTGATGAGTGGATTCTGCCAGGTAGAACAATGAGCTGGGTCGAATGCTGTGGGAAGTGGTATAAAGTAAAGAGCGGATATGCGTTCCTAATATCATTAATTAAAGTGATTTGGCCGAACAAAAATTCAGAAAGAATGTTGGTTTAAAACATAATAATGCCAATAATAATACAAATAATTATACTTCATAGGCTGATATGAAACAAAATGATATGTTTAATACCGAAAAAAGAACTTAAATTATTCAACACCTCTGTTAACTTGCCTCCTGGGTGAGCTGAAACATTCCGGAGACATTGCGAGATATGTTACATCAATGAATATACCACGGGTGTTCAACTTGCAAGACCTCATGAGACACGACAAAAAACTTCAATGTGGTTGCGGGCCATATTTTCATTATTGAGGCGATCCACACCTGACTCATTGTTGATCGCGGCAATTTGCCCAGATGTTCTGAAACCGAGGGGGGGTGAAATATGCATGATATCAGGCCGTACCAAGTCTAAAGCAGGGAAACACATTGGGATGATAGTGAATGTCTGAATTTACGCGAAAAAGATGATTCTTAAATCTGAACCTAACCTATTTTTACATTGACCACGGCAAGGCGCGTGGACTAAACGCGATGTCCGTCATGGATGCAAGGAGCCTCCACTTTTTAATAAGAACTGGCGATCGGAATTTATTGTAATAAAAATGTAAAATATTTACTTATATAGGTGCTTATTTTTTCCAAAACATTTAAACTTAAAATTTACATAAAAACATTTAAAATTGTTCTCTATAAGCATTTTCTGAGGGTAGAAGGTCGCCGATCAGTTCTTAACAGGGATGCGGAGTGGCTGAAAGTAGGTTCTACTTCTACTGAAGAAATTGCACACTAGACTTCATCACATAAAAGAATTTTATTCCAAATATAAAATAAGTTCGTCTGTTTTACAAGTGAATAGTAGTACGTGTAGCGAGTGATGGATCCCGCAGGGGGGGGGGTAACGGATATATACCCCACCCTCCAACTTGAGCAACGTGGTAAGACAATTTTCTGTTAACAAATATTTCTTAGTTTTCGATGGAGTAACCAATTTGCTGTTTGAAACATGAGCAAGCACGTGCTTGAAATTACTTTAGTTCTTAAAAATCTGCTCATCCTTGACTTGCAAGTACGCAGTATGTGGAGATATGGTGGTAATAGAAAGAGCAGCGTTACATTCGATTTTTAACAAAGATGATTCCGTAACATTGCAAATGCGCATCTGAAATGTTGCGTTTCGACGTATAAATATATTAAAATGTAGCGAAATATGTAACATATGTCGTAATAGGTAAACTATGTAAAACTTTAATTATACCAAAATGTGTAAAAAATATGTAAAATAAAAATTGTTCCAATTCATTCAGAAAGTCTTGTAAACACAAAAAAAATATAATTGAATGCAGCTACCTAGTTCCTGTAAAAACATGTCATTACATGGAAATCCGTTCCCTCTTAATAACCATTCGCGGTCCGCAATAATGGGCACACTCTGGACAACCTGGGACTATACCAAACTATTGCAGACCCATTTCCGTGCTGCACTTCCCTCGCAAATGAGTGATACAATTAATTGCTGCAGTGGTTGCGCCCCTTATTTACGTGCATTCACTCGTTTGAACGACTGACGTCTCATCTACTTCTCTTATCGGTATGTCCTCTTCTCGACGATTTGTCCTCACTACGTCCACCACGTCTTCAGATGCACTTCTCTGACATGAATTGATGCCCTGAGTGAACTTTACCGGTCCATTCACTACGTCATCCATGTGCTGTATCGTGCTCGCCACCATGTTTTTCAACAATCCCTCCAACGCGGCCTTCTTCAGGCCTTCCATTTGAGCGCTGTGCGATCGCCCGCGCCCTCGCCAGCTTTCGCCCAATCTGCCCGACCCCGCCCCCCGCTGCCCGAGCCGCCGCTATTGGCGCGTAAATTCGGATAATGGCCCCCCCCGGCGCCGCGCCGATTTACGGCCTGGCGGAGCTCCATCGCCACTCCGGGCCCCTCCTCCTCCACCAGTTGGTGGGGCGCTGGCCACCATCGCCATCGCCAGACATGAGCAGGACCCTCACCAGAAGAACACGGACGGACGATTGGACGAACAGACAAACGGACGGATTAATGGACGAACACACCAACGGAACGGACGAACAGACTAACGGACGAACGAATGGATGAACAGACGGACGGAAGGACGGACAGATGGATGGACGGAAAGAGAGACAGTCTGATGGACATTTTGAAAATGCATCTCTTTTTTGGTATCGGGAGACTCCAAAACGTATATATCCGTAAATTGATTTTCTGCCGCATTACATAACTTTCTCTATGCTCCGTATAACTCCATATATACGTATGTATACGAGAAAGTAAAAATTTGAAGCGGTTTTGGAGAAAATGTTTTTTTATGTAAATTGCATCAAATTCAAGCGTAAATTACGCAAAAATTACTTGTTTTTCAGAAAATTGTACATGCCATTTTTTAAAGAGCTGATTTTTTAGTGACGTTTTATTTGTAGAAAAAAATCTCTATATTCAACTTTGTAATTTTAAAATGCTAAAATGTTGCAATTTTCGAAAATATAGTGTGTTCGCCGGCAACGAGACTAACACTAATTTTTTAACCGTCCTTTCATACATACGAGGAGAAAAATTAATGAAGAAATTAGGACAGCTTTTTACAAAAAAATTCTTTAAACAAAGTAAAAATTTTATTATTTTTACTTCTTTATTTCACGCAAAATTACTGTAATTTTTGAAAATTTGCACATGATCTTAACTTAAGATCTGTCTTTAATGAACAGATTTTATTAAGAAGAAATCTCTACCTTCATTATTGAAATTGCTGGAAGACGCCGAATATATTTTGTTAAATTCTAAATATCAACGATTTCTGACGGAGGGACGGACGGAGGGACGGACGGAGGGACGGACGGAGGGACGGACGGAGGGACGGACGGAGGGACGGACGGAGGGACGGACGGAGGGACGGACGGAGGGACGGACGGAGGGACGGACGGAGGGACGGACGGAGGGACGGACGGAGGGACGGACGGAGTGACGGACGAAGGGACGGACGGAGGGACGGACGGACGGAGGGACGGACGGACGGAGGGACGGACGGACGGAGGGACGGACGGAGGGACGGATGGACGGTCGGACGGACAAATGTTTAGTCGTCAATCGATTGTATTTCTCTAAATTCTTCTCGTAACATTCCCTGATGCTCAAATGAATCATTTTAACCGTATGGATTTTCGCCTCCTCAATGGGACGGTCGCCAACATTTTATTTCCAAATCCCAACTCTCTTCACTTCACTAATTTTGCTGCAAACCCCTGTAAATTCTACAGAAAGTCCCGACTGAATATTCTATTCCCGTTTGCAGCCGCTGCAAAAGTAACGACTTAGCGTCTGGGAATAAAGTGATCGAACTTTTTTCTCATGGCGTTTTCCGCAAATATACTATCAGAAAAGCACACTAGACACTATAAGGAATTGCCAGCCCCTCTGGGGTTAGTAGAACTTTACTTAAATTTAAACATAGTTGGTTGACGTAAATTAGCTGATACGGTGTCATCCAATCGGGAGCTTTGATGACACCTACAGTAGTGACGTTTAAGCTCCCGATTGGATGAACCCATAACAGCTGATCAAACGTCAACGAACTCATAAATAAATCTAAGTATACTCCACAACCTAGCGCGCGCGCGCGCACGCGCACACACACACACACACACACACACACACACACACACACACACACACACACACACACACACACACACACACACACCTCACACTCACACTCTCACTCACACTCACACACTCACACACACTCACACACACTCACACTCACACACACTCACACACTCACACTCACGCACTCACTCACACTCACACACTCACACACACTCACACTCACACACACACTCACACACTCTCACACACACTCTCACACACACACTCACACTCACACACTCACACTCACACTCTCACACACACTCTCACACACACTCTCACACACACTCACACTCACACACTCACACTCAAACTCACACACTCACTCTCAAACTCACACATTCACACTCACACTCTCACACACACTCACACTCACATATAGGCGCGCGATATCCGAGGAGAAACATCTGTGTTGTGGGTGGATTCGAATCCGAGAGGCCGTCTTAGGTAGCTGAAGGCGTTAATTGATGTCCTCGCAGTGCCTCTGACCGGACGGTTCTTGGATTAGAGTCCCGACCTTTCAACTAGTGACTAGGTTCAGGTTGGTGCCCTTAGTCAATTGTAAGATACTCGCTGACTTCTCAGTAGGGAATGGATGAATATTTTAAAGATATTATTGTGCTCTTCCTCTAGGCTTGACAAATTGTACGTGAGTTGTTAACCTTAAATAGTTAGAGGTACTTCTGTAATTATATAATTATAGTTAATCGTGTGTATATATATATATATATATATATATATATGTGTGTGTATATATATATATATATATATATATATATGTGTGTGTATATATATATATATATATATATATATATATGTGTGTATATATATATATATATATATATATATATATATAATGTGTGTATATATATATATATATACATATATATGTATATATATACATATATATATATATATATATATATATATAGCATATATATATATATATATATATATATATATATATATATTTTGTATATATATATATATATATATATATATATTGAGAACTTTAAAAATATAATTTTGACTATCAAAATAATTATATTTTTTTCTATATCACAACAACGTATTTTCAGGTACGTTACATAGTGAAGTCGCTCACACACATAGAGGTCAAAACGTGTATTAATGAAAATTTTAAAAATGTTGACTGGAATCATCGTTTATTTTATAATTATAGATTTTATTAGTTGCACCGGCACCTTCAGCCATAAAATGACAGTTAAACGAGACAATTTTATTTCCGCAGCGCAAACGTTATATCTTGGTGGTTCCCAGGGTCTTAAAAAATCCAATCTGCCTCTTCATGATTTATTTGTGCCGGCGAACAATTGCGCATCGCGAAGCAGGACGCAGGTGAAGCTGCCGGGCTGTCCCAGGGGATTCCCCGACCCCTCCCGCCTACAGCTCTGGGCCCGCCAGGTCACCCTGCGGCCGATGCAAGTTTAACCACGTGGGCCCCGCTTCGCCCCGCCCCGCCACGCCTCGCCCCGCCTCGCCTCGCTCCGCCCCGCCCTGCCTCGCCTCGCCTCGCCACGGGGGGTTGGGGGTTATTGGAGGCCAGATGCCTCTCAAATGACTCCCAATGCCAATCCACCCAAAAACAAATTCTGGAATACTTGTGGTAGCGTGTCAAAAATGACGGGTCGGAATCATATTGCCATATTTATAAGGCATTATAATGAATTGTAGAACACATTTACATTTCTTTTATACTGAATTTAGTTTTTTTTTTCCTTTTTTTCTTTTTCTTTCTTTCTATTTTCTTTTTCAATTTTTCTTTCTTTCTATTTTCTTTTTTAATTTTTCTTTCTTTCTATTTTCTTTTATAATTTTTCTTTTTCAATTTTCTTTAGTCAGTATTGCGTTCTTTAGTCTGACTTCTGCGGTCCTCCAGGGACCAGCCGAGCGATTTTAGTGAGGCCCTGGAGGGCCCAGCAGATGAAATTTTCGGCTATTTGCGATTGTTGCCACTAGTTGCAAAGTCCCAAGGAGGAATCTAAGTGCTTCTGATATTTGTGATAGTCGTGTATACCGGTATAGGTACACCGTGTTCTTTGCGTCTAAATGTTACATTTGGTCCACTTTCTTCCCTGAATTCTTTCGGATTTTGTGAAAAGTCAACAATCTATTGTACTTCAGATTCGTTTTTCTGAATGTAGATTTATAAAGTAACTATTATATTCTCATCTCGGATCTGTAATCCAACCCGAAACTTATTGAAACTGGATAATCGCATTGGACGCCTCGAAAACTTCCGAATTGTGCCACCAGATGTCGTTCCAAAAGTACCGCTTTTACAACGACTTGCCATTATACTTTTTTAATCCGCTTGGCATCATGTTTTTGCAATGCGATGGGAGGTTGTTTATATTTGGGGTTTGTGAGCGTATTGATGTGCACTCTACTTCGATGTTACGCTACAATAGTATCAATTTTGCTAAAATCACCCATAATATTTCAGTAACTTAAAAATGTAATGTTTAACCCTTAGACTCTGTTTGGGGTCTTTTTTGACTCCAGAGACAAATATTTTTTGACAATTGACAATTATTCACATGAACTTCTCCTTTTAGATATGCCATTTATGTTCAGTTTTACATATGTTGTAAACTTTTCGCTTTTTTAAGTTGCTTTTTTTGTTGGAAATAATTTGATTATTATGCGGTTTGGGCGAGAAATGTCTCATTTGACATCTAAACTACAAAAGAAAATTTCTTTAAACGTGTCCATTTCCGTTTTGTAGTGATATGTTGCGGTTTTCGAGTGATAGTACTTTCAAGTACTTGTCTATTACGATATGGTAGCTCTGTTTCAAACATGAATATTGACACTTACGTATAGTTATGATATGCTAGAATGTTTTTTTTTTCGGGAAACTACATAATTCTTTGTTATTAAGTTCGATATAGTAAATAAAATAAAAAAATAACATCAATTTCTGAATTAACAGAGTAACACCACTTTCTCAATAAACAGAGTGGAAGGGTTAATCTGTTTGACAGAAATTAATTCTCATTGGCCGAACTTAATCTCGTTGACGGATTTAATGGTACATATATTAATAGTGTATCGAATTTCCCGTGGAGTAGCTTCGTTACGCTCCTCGGGTCTCGTCGGATGCACAAATGCTTGTCAGTCGAAGAGTTAACTTGGAAGTAGTTGGCGAATCGGTCGTGCTAAGCCGCTGGGGTAGTTTCAAAGGGAGGAGTTTTGTAGCCATTGTAATTCATTTGGTAACTTGCCAAGGCCGGTGATTACACGGTGGCCATGAGTTCACCCGCTCCCCCTCCCCGGGATTGTCTTGCGCTCCCGTTATCGATCAGCGGAGTCTAGTCTGTAATTTTGTAATTACAGCTCTCTTCAGCGCCACTCGCCTCGATGCAGCGAACCCCCCCCCCCTCTCTCTCTCTCTCTCTCTCTCTCTCTCTCTCTCTCTCTCTCTCGCGCGCGATCACTATCGAACTCGGAATTAAGTTCTTAATTTGAATTGGCGTCTGCGACAGCCTCCATTTTCCCTTTAATTTTGTTATCGGGGATCTGTACTTTCAGAAGGAACTCTTTAAGCTCCGGGAATTGATATCCGCATTGCTTCCGGCCTCCACTTGAGAAAATACGTTTTTTTTTCAGACTGTTTTTTTTTTTACGTGTAATGGTTGAGAAACTACGAAGAAATAGTTGTTTTTAAGATTTAGGGTCTATAAAATATTTTCGTTCACAGTCATTTGATGTTAGCAGAGCACGGCAAGTTAAAAACATGAAATTATTCGTATATATGGTCTTATATAAGAAATGTTTTTGACGTCTCTTAAAGCCTTGATTCTGTGTTTTAATTTTCGTTATTAGCAATTTTTAAATTCAGTACGTCAGATATCTTATATCATTCATCTGGACATGAATTTATTACTGTTAATTAATTATTTACTTCTATTAATTAATTTCTTGAAATGAATTTTTTATTGGAAGGTAATTATAGCATAGTTTTAACTTGTTTCTACTGAAAATTATTCGTCCTAAAAATCTTCTTTTGATTGAGTCGATTTCATTTCTGTTTTAAAACTTTGTGATCCGAATAATCTCACTCCAAAATAAAAGTGTATTTGCACTGAATGCATGTCTTCACTATTACTGTCCTTTATTGATACGAACTTTTATCAAACAGTAAGTTTTATATGACTGGGTTTTATTATTTTTTTCATTTCTCGAATACTTCCCCTCGAAAAAAAAAAACACGTCCCTTTTGATTTAATAGTGACATCTTAGACACTTATCGCAGAATGCTGTTTATATGAATATTTGTTTTCTTTTTATTTCTCCCCCCTCTCCAAAAAAACCAGAAACGTTTCTTTCGATTTAATCAGTGGCTTCGCTATTTCAGCCCTCCTCGGAGCGGCCGTGTACTTAAAGGGCCCCGCCCCGCAACATCTGTTTCCGAGGCCCTTTTGCCTTCGATGTAGCGGCGGCCTTGCGTCAAGGCATAACGCAGCACCTGTCCCCCCCCTCTGCCTGCGACCGCATACTAAGCACTCATTACCCCGCGCCGCGCCGCCGATAAATCTGAGGGCGAAAAGAGCGGCTTTCAAGGGCCAAGGGCGGGGATGGGGGCGGGGTTGGAGAGGAGAAAGAGATGGCGGTGGAGCTGAAAAAAAGGGCGGTATCCATAAATTCGTTTATTGAATATTGTTTTGGACCTAGAACGCGAAACGTTGAATGCGAAACGTTCAATATTGAATGAACGTCGAGCGCGAAACGTTGAACGCGAAACGTTGAACGCGAAACGTTGGACGCGAAACGTTGGACGCGAAACGTTGGACGCGAAACGTTGAACGCGAAACGTTGAACGCGAAACGTTGAACGCGAAACGTTGAACGCGAAACGTTGAACGCGAAACGTTGAACGCGAAACGTTGAACGCGAAACGTTGAACGCGAAACGTTGAACGCGAAACGTTGAACGCGAAACTTTGAATATTGAATTAATATTGACATGAAGTATTAAATATTGAGTGGATATTGTACATGAAGCATTAAATATTGGGTAGATATTGTACATGGTACGTTGAATATTGGTTGGATATTGTACATGGTACGTTGAATATTGGGTGTATATTGAACATAAAGCATTGGATATTAAGTGGATAATGTACACGAATCGTTCAGTATGGCAGAAACATTGGATGAACATTGATCATGAAACATTGAATGTTATTTTGGAAATTCATCGCGGGTTTCCGTGGTGCGAAAGCCTTGGATTGACATCCCCTTCTCGCAAATCTGCCGGTCATTTCTAGCTCCGTTGCCATCGCCCAGTCTGGAAGATATATCTGCGACCGACAGGGGACGTGTGGGATCGACTGAGGCGATGCCCCGGTGGTGGGAGATACCTGGTAGGGGAAAGTTCCGCTAGGTGACGTATAGGTTGGCACTGGATCTCACCATCCAATGGGGGGGGAGATCACAGTCACTTCCCGTGATAAGACATACACTACACGTACGGGCCTAATGACAGCAGTTGACACGCCCAGAAACACCAATCAATCCATTGTTCTGTCTTCTTTGATCATCAAGCTACAGAACTGGACTCTCAACAATGATTCCTTACTCGATTAGGCAGCTTTGCTCACCTAATGCAATTTCAGACGTGTACACAATACGGCATTCGGCATTCTGAGTCCTGTAGTATAAATCGAATCCTCAGTTGCTGTGGAAATGTGGAATTCGTGGCCGAGGCCGCCCCTATGGTGGAGCGATTGAGAATTCCGGCATTTTCAATTTCGCCGATGGGCACTCTGTCCCCGTAATGACTTCCTCCGTCTGCCATCTTAGCTGCAGGATGGATGTTTTCACGGGCCAGAGGTTGGTGTTCGGAAAACGAATTATTGCTGGTATGGGGGGCGTTGAAAAGGGCCTCCCAGGATTGGCTAAATTTTCCCCAGTCACCCTCCCCCCCAAGAAAAACTTTCGTTTTCTTAAAGCACCCACATAAAAAATTCAATATCTGTGTTAAATGTTTTAATAATTTTTTATTATTTCAAATAAAATAACAAAATTCATAATTTATGTATTGAAATATTCATTAAAAACTCTTGTACATACGAAGAACTTCGAAGAACAATTCAAATAGTAAAAAAAAGGAATTGATAGTAAAATACGAACGTCATTTGCTAGTATTCCCAATTTTTTTCACAACAAACACATACATACAAATTCAGTGACAACACAAGTACAGTATAAACTTTCAGCAAAATGCAAACATGTTTTGCAACTTTGTTACGTGATTGTTATCTCATTCATCAAACATAAATGTATTAACGGAAACTAGTAATGATTATTCGAGTTTGAAATCATAAAATTGGGAGGGAGTTAATCCTTATACCTAAAAAATGTTACCGGACTATGCTGAAAGTATTTTATTTTGTTCGGTTGAAGAAAATCAGTTATTTCTATGAATTAAATTTTTAAAAAAATGCTATCTCCCTCCCCGAAAACCCTAAGAAAATTAATAAACCAAACAAAATTCCTACTGGGTCGTTAGTTTATTTTTCTCAACTCTTCTTCTCACCCTCGGGAATGTATTCAGTGCCTTGCATATTATTGTGATGCAAATGTCACCATAGAGATTGCGTTGAGATTCTCGATTGAGATGAGCCGAAGAGATTGTCTGGTTTTCATATTATCGTGCCCCAGCATCTCGTAATCTAGCGTCTTAGATGATCTGCCGTTTCGTGACTCTTATTTTCTAAACTACCTACTTTAAGCTGTTGCATGTCGGCTGATTGTTTCGTAACATTAAAATGCACAATTTCACACAGATATGAACATTTCATAATATGATTGCACGATAAAAGATTTGTTTTCATTATCAAATCATCGCACGTTGATTGTTTGTTTGTTGTGATAATTGCTGGCATAAATGTAGAACGATACACTGAGCTGCGAAACGTATCTCTGAAATTTTCATTTAACATGTGAAGAAGTGCAATCGATTGTTTCATCTGCAAGGATTAACTATAATAAATAAATACTGCCGTCGCTAGCTGAATTAAGTACGTTCCGAGATGTCAGGGAAGTTACGTATTCCGAGATACCACGGGTTCCACCCGTGATCGGGTAGGAACCCTGGGATCTAACGGCGTCGAGCCCCTGGTCGAGGGATAAAAGACATTGACTGCGACGTGACGAGACTTGACAAAAATAAAACTTAATTGAATATAACTCTCTCCTACTTCAAGCGCCGTTTATTTACTTACAAAGTCAAAGTATGTCATTTGTATACAAGCACTCAAACGTAGGTTAGGGAAATGCTTTCTAGGCAACAATTTGCGTTGCAAAAGCATAGAAACACTCCAACAAAGATGTAAATTGTTTATTATTTACAAAAATGAATATATTTGTTCAGAAAAAAATTAACTGAGAAATAAAAAAGCAGTCGAATTGCGTAAATTGGGTGCTTTTTTATTTGTGACAATTTTTCTTTGTTAACAAATACATTCATTTCTTTTATAAGTAATAAACATTTTACATCTTTATATAGTGTTTCTACGCTTCTGCATCTTCAAACCAACTTTGAGTGTTAATTGCGGCACAACCATTCATAATGTCCAACTACTTTATTAGGCAAAATATGCTTAAAATTGTCCGAAGAGCTTATTTTCTAATTTTCGACGTTTCCTCCCAGAAATCCTGTGTATACTACAAAAATAATAAAAAATTAATAACAAATATGTTTACTAATTAAAAATAATCTACGGTGTCCCCACCCCCACCCAAAGGATCGGTGATCTCGGGCCCTACACCAGCCTTTACCACACTAGCCTACCGCACCAACTTACGCCAGCCTACCTTACTTGGGTTTCCGTAACGTGCCAGCTGAGGGTATCGCTTTCAAGATGGAATATGGCACGACTTTTCGCGTCTTTCTCGGTCGTGCCGCGAGAGTTGCTTGATCTGCAGCATAGCTTAGTACGGTCGCGATCATGCGACGTCTTTCGGCATGACCGAGAAAGACGCAAAAAGTCGTGCGAAAATTCCATCTTGGAGATAATGCTTTCAGCTGGCACGTTACCCCTAGTATACAGCCTTTAATTTTGGATTGGTTGGTAGGTTGGTTAATTAGTGACTCCAGGCGCGTCAACAGCTTAGGTCATTAGTCCCGTTAGTGTAGTGCATGTTTTTCCTCGCGAGATGACGGTGACCTTCCCGCGCTGGATGGCGAGATCCGGCGCCGACCTACCGTTGGCTAGCGGGGTTTCCCCCTAACCAGGACTCTCCCACCAGCGGGGCACCGCCCCAGCCGGGACAAGCTATACGCTCCCGACCGGTCTCCCGGAATATATGCTAGTGTAGTGCATGTTAGTGTTGTATGTGTGTACGGGGAGAGGATAGGACAAGGAAGAGGAAAGAAAGATCGTTTGGTTTGCTCCGTCATACGCCTGGTGTTGATCGGAGAAACCACGGAAAACTACCGATCAGAGCAGCCGGCCGCTAGAATTCTCCTCCAGACAGCGACTGAATTCGACCTAGCTGAGAAGCTAGTGTGGAAAATCCTGCCGCCGTAGGAAGTGGGAACGTAGGACCTCCCGGTCAGAGGCGCTGCAGTGACATCAGTTGATGCACTGAGCTACCGCTCCCGGTTTAATCTTGGATTCGGTGTGGCTGCGTTTGGTTTCTGGGCTGCTACCTGCCCTGCGCTGGCAGCGTCCGTCTGGCGAGCGCCACGGAGAGTATCTTTGCTGCGTTTCCGCGCCGTCGCCGCCCCCGCAGTCGGTCTGAGCGCGGCGCCGCGCCGGCCGGCCGGCCGCCCGCCCCCGGTCTCCATGACAACGCCCCCGCCCCCCCCCGCCCCCGCCAGAGGCAGACGGCGAGGCGGGCGCGTCCCGCCCGCGACTCGCAGACTCCTCTCCCGCGCCGCGCCGCTTCCTGCCCCGACGTTGCCAGCCGGCGCCAGCCCCCCCCCCTCCTCCGGCCCGCCACTCGGCGGCCAGGCGCGAGCGCCGGCCAACGCGCCTTCCTTGCACGCTAATCAAACATTCGCGCGTTCAGTATACTGGGTGCGTATTCGCGCATTGAATGTACTAGGGGCATATTCGCACATTGAATATACTAGGGGCGTATTCGCGCATTGAATATACTAGGGGCATATTCGCGCATTGAATATACTAGGGGCGTATTCGCGCATTGAATATACTAGGGGCGTATTCGCGCATTGATTATACTAGGGGCATATTGTCGCATTGAATATATCAGGATGAATGGGCGGCACACACACACACAAACACATACACAGCCATGCCCGAGGCGGGACTCGAACTCGCCATCCTTCCGTCCGAGATCGCCACGGGTCTACTGCCTAAGCGCTTTCGGATATCCAGACTGGCATTATTATTATTATTATTATTATTATTATTATTATTATTATTATTATTATTATTATTATTATTATTATTATTATTATTATTATTATTATTATATGGATGTTTCTCCTCCAGACAGTAAATAAATTGCATCTAGCAATGATTCAAGTGTAAAAAGTCCTGCCGGTGCAATAGCTTACCGCGGCAACGCTGAGCCCCCTGTGCGGGGGAGAGGGGCCGGAAGCGCCTCGCGTGCCTGGGCGCGTGTTCGACCCCCGGCGCTCGCGCCCCGCCCTCGTCCCAGCACGCGCGTGACGCCGCCTGAGGAGCGCGTGCGGTTGCGTCCGCAGCGACGCGTGCGCGCCACGCGAGGCAATTTAATTCACGTCGCTCGTTGGACCTGTTGGGTGGCTCAGGGCATTAGCTGATGTCTCTGCAGTGCCTCTGACCGGGAGGTCCTAGGGTTACACTCCCCAAGGTGGTGGCAGGGTTTTCCTCACTAAATAGTACAGAGTCGACTCCGGTTATAGTGAACATCTAGGGACTATTATTGTTGTTTCTCTATATCCGAGATTCACTGTGTACGAAATTGTCAAAATTAAATAGAATTTCTCCATAACGATTGATTTTATTAACATAGTGGTACATCACAATTCATAAAAGCATGAACTGAACATTTCATTATCTTTATTTGTCTTTAAAAAATCAATTATTTTCAATTGTTTGCTTCGTACTTTCTCATTAGTAATTTCTCTAGATCCTTCTCTCCCGAGTCCTCAGCAGGGACTCGATTATGAACTTTGGCCGACGATGTTTTTTCAAGCTGCCTAGTGTGGCACTGAGGCGATATATTATTTTCCAGGAGGGAATTAATTTCCAGGACGTTGTCCTTTCCTACGTTTACTATATCCGAGGTTCAGGTTCACTATAACCGAATCTTCCTGTGCTTAATTATAATGTAAGTGAAACGGAACCGGTGACTTAAGTTCACTGTAACCGACGGTTCACTGTATCGGTGTTCACTATAAACGGAGTCGACTGTATATTCTGCTTTGAACGCGACGTTGTCCGGGCCATTCACACCAGCTGAGGTGGCTCAGGGCATCAACGTATAATACCTTTGACCCTACGCTTCCACAACGAAAGCTGTCAGGATTTGAAAGTGCGCTGTAAATTGTGGGTTTTTGATGTGGTATTGACCCGGATTTGTAATAATTAAAAGGAAAATGAAAAAAATTAATAGACGCAAAATATTAATAATCTCCTGTTTCTACTGATGGTCCATCCGTGTTAAAAATCTACACTACATACTGCACTAATGACCATAACAGTTGTCACTCCCTACTGTTGGTGTAAATGCTGCGTATGCTTCTGAATTCCTTTTTTATATTGCATTCATTTGTTCTCTCTCTACTGCAAGAACTATGCATCCATTGTCAAGTTTTGTTGGTTGTTAGTGATTTCGGGTGCGTCAACGAACGAAGTCATTATTCCCGTAAGCGTTGTGCATGTTTTTACATCGGGAGGTGGCGGTGATCTTACCCGCTGGATGGCGAGATCCGGCGTCGACCTTCGTCGGGTAGCGCGGATTTCCCTAACCAGGTGTCTCCCACCAGCAAGGCACCGCCCCTGTCGGGACAAGTTACCGACCGGTCTCCCGACATGAATGATAGTGTAAGTAATGTTTGTTAGTGTAAGTAAGGGGTGAGGAAAGGTGAAGGAAGAGGAAAAGAAGATCGCGCGCGGTCCTTGGCCCGTTTGTTATGGTACTGCTCCGGCATTCGCCTGGTATTGATCGAAGGAACTACAGAAAACCACCGATCAGAGCAGCCGGCCGCTAGAATTCTCTTCCAGACAGCGACTGAAGAATTCGACCTAGCTGGAAAGCTAGTGTCGAAAATTTTGCCGCCATCAGGACTCGAACCTAGGACCTCCCGGTCAGGGGCGCTGCAGTGACATCGAGTGCCTCGAGATTGTGAATGCTAATCGTCTGTCTGTATTGGGCATTGCATAAAAAATCTGTAGAGAAGGCATGCATGAATTGTCGGTTTGTTGCCCGGGGTAGGCGTGGAACGGTGAGAGGGGGGTTATGGTAGCTAGCGGTAGTAGGAGAATCGAGAAGGGAGGCGACGTGGGCGCTGAGTGGAAATCGGAGAATGTGCGCGATGCAGGTGGGGGCAAGGGCGAGGTGAGGTGGGCGACGAGGAGCGACGGTGGAGCTGTGGCGAGGAGCGAGGGTAGTGGGGACGGTGGGAAACGGGGGCGTGGCAAGAGCGAATGAGGAGCATAGGAGGAGGCAGTGGGCGAGGCGATGTGCAAGGGCCTTGCTAGTGGGCGGTGGGGAACGGATGTCGTGATAGGATAAAACTGGCGCCAGACGGATAGGGGTTTCTTCAATTTGGAAAAGATTGTACGGATGAATTAGTCGCTAGTAGTGTTCACAGGCGGACGGACGGACGTTTTGCTTTCAGTTGGTTTTTCGGCATCAACGACCCACAAAACAGGGACTCCGGGTACACTGCGTGTTAGAGAATTTTATTTTCTTAATTTATCTACTGAATTTATCCACTTTTTCTTTGTTAGGGCCCGGCAAAGAATTTTTTCCGCCGAAAATTGTCCGTTTTTCACGTAGCATTACATAACTTCTCTATACTACGAATATTACTCCGTATAACCGTGTGTGTACGAGAAAGTAAGAAGTGGGCGGAGGCGACGTGGAGAGTGCGCAAGAAGGCGAGAGGGGGCGGGGAGTGTGTTGTGGGCGATGGAGCTGGAGACGTCGGTGGGGGAGGGGAGTCTAGGGCGACGACGGGGACATCGCGGGCGGTGCGGGGGGGGCGAGGCTGGGCGGTGGGCGGGTCAATACCAAAAGTGCGCGGGGGTGGAGGGTTTGGGGGCGGGGCCTGTGGGCGACGGGGGCGGGGTCGCCCTGCGCCACAAATCAGGCGTATCGGCCCTTAGCCGCGCCGCGCGGCGACGGCCGCCCTATTTATGACGCCCAATAACGAGCCCTTGGGGCGCCCCGGAGGAAACAACGCCGGGCGACGCGACGCGGCGGCCGAGGGCGGGAGGGAGGGGGCGCTGCGCCTTGACCAAACATCGACGCGGCGAGACGCCTTGCCCTTGCCTGCCCCTTGCCTCGGGTGGCTCCATGTTTGCGCTTCATGTAAAGTTCCTTTCGAAATTAAAATATCGGTTTCAAATTCAAGGGGCCGCGACATGAGCCAAATCCATTGGGGACTTTAAGTTTTGGAGAATATCTGCTGAATGGTTTAGCCGCTAGCGTTGTTCACAAACGGACAGACAGTAACAGACGTTTTGCCGGCATTCGAGTTTTCGATATCAAGGGCCCACAAAACATGAATTCTGGCTAAATGGCGTGTTAGAGGATTTTTTTTCTATATTTAGCTACTGGATTTATCCACTTTTTCGTTTCAAGGGCCATGTAATAATAATTTTTTCTGCCGAAAATTCGCCGTTTCTTCGCGTGGCATTACGTAACTGTCTCTCTACTCCGTAGTGAGAAAGTAATAAAAGGGTATGTGCATATGTGTGTCGGTCATTGACACGAATCTACTCCACCGATTTCGTTGAAATTTTCACACTTCGTTCTTATTAGCAATGGGTGGGGTTAAAAAGTTTGAATTAATCGGACACGTGAGGGCGTTGTCAATGATTTATTCGTTTATGACGAGTCAAGAGCTCCTCTCACCCTACGCAACACACTGCACAGGCAAGGATTAAGCGCGTCTTCACTGCATTCAATTTCATGCCCCTGCGACTGAAATATCGGCTGAAATTGTTACTTGAATCGCGGGCAAGAAAATCACATTTCTCCAAGATACAGTCTTAGTGAACGCTTGCCCGAATTTGAGGAAGAACCTTTTCACCAATAGGTCAACTGTTCTATGTCCAAACCAGGATATAGAACAAACCCATACTTGCGAATCTATTAGACCATTTGCGCAGCTTAGAGTAAAACGTGATTAACAACCACTGGACAAGTAGTGTGTGATGTGCAATTGCGAAGCATTGCCGGACCCAGTATTTTTAAAAATATTTCATTGCTACAATCACCTATATTCGATTTGCTTTCAGAGCGTGCGACGTAATGCCATTTTGGTTGAAATATAAGAATCCATACGGTGCTTGTGGATTTTATTAAATGTCAATATTTTTAAGTCAATCTTATGTGGGACTGACATAATTAATATTTCGTGTTTCATTTTTCTATACGGGCAACCTTTATTCGACGAAGTCTGTGATATTTTCACCATATTCTGCTTCTCCTCCTGTTATCTACTCCTCTACTTATGTCATAATATTATATCTCAGCTCATTGTCTCGCTTTAACTTTCATTGTCATTTGCTCTCATCATTTTATATTTGTATTATTTTTCTCTCACATCTTTCGTACTTTACGATTTTACTTCTCTCTCATTGCTACAATCTCCCTCGACTTTCGTCATCCTCTCACATCGTCAACCTGTCGACCTAATGTACTTCTCTCTCATTCACAACTTCCGTCGCACTATTCTGGTCGCTGCAACATCGCCATCCTTCCCTTTTACAGTCATTAAACCCTTCAATTTCTGACGGAGGTAACTCTTTTATCCCAACTCACGATTTGTCATGTATCGTTGTATAATTCGTTTACGGTTCCCATAATTTGTGTATTTGCTTCTTAATAACGTGAAAAATCTTATACTTGGGTCTTCTAATAACTTGTATTTATATCTCCTGAATGTTCTTGGTATTGTGTTTTCATAATCACATTTCAAGTTATGTGAACATCCGGAGATCGTAGGCGTTGTTGTGAACTTTTCTATGACGTTATAGGCATTGTTAAAATCGCAAAAGAGGCCGAGATCGCTAAGGCAGCAGTGTCGTAATGATCTGGGACCGAAGGATCGCGGGTTCGAGTCCCGCCTCGGGCATGGTTGTATTTGTGTTCATTTCACCCCTATCATCACCATATCGTTTCATCTTCACAGTTACTATAACGTTAACTCCAATAGTTGCCCCCAATGACCTAAATGTTAATGCGACCTTAAATACAAAAAAAAATTGCAAAAAACTCATATGAATGTTTAATCTGATTAACAATATTACTACATTTATGGTAATAATATTAACATACACTGAATTCTCCTTCGCATTCGAAAGATGCAGAAAAGCGTGGGAGTAAAAGGCTTAATCTCTTCCTTCCATTGTTCTTTTGTCTCCTTCACACTAGGTCGCTCCCTCATCGCACTTATCCCGGTGGCGTCTCGAAGCGCGCTCTGTGTGGCAAAACACCGTCACCTGCTCGTTGCCTCTCTCCTCCACCGGGGTTAATCAGCCTCCTTAGGCTCCCGAGGGCGCGCGCTGGGCAAAAAGGGCGCACGCCCCGCCCCGCCCCGCCCCGCCCCGCCCCACCCCGCCCCGCCCCCTGCTGCGCCAGCGCGCGCCATCCATCAGCGGCGGCAGCAAGAAGCTCCACCGGCGCCATCACCGCGACGCCAGAGGGACGCGACAAATCACGGAGCTTTCTTCTTCCTCCGTCGGGGGTCACCCGCCCCCTTTGCAAGCAGTCATCGTGGAGGATCCCTTTCCAAGCGGTCATCGTGGTGGACCACGCCCCCATTCCAAGCGATCATCGTGGAGGATCCCTTTCCAAGCGGTCATCGTGGTGGACCACGCCCCCATTCCAAGCAGTCATCGTGGAGGATTCCTTTCCAAGCGGTCATTGTGGTGGACCACGCCCCCTTTCCAAGCGGTCATCGTGGTGGACCACGCCCCCATTCCAAGCGGTCATCGTGGAGGATCCCTTTCCAAGCGGTCATCGTGGTGGACCACGCCCCCATTCCAAGCAGTCATCGTGGAGGATTCCTCTCCAAGCGGTCATTGTGGAGGACCACGCCCCCATTCCAAGCGGTCATCGTGGAGGATCCCTTTCCAAGCGGTCATCGTGGTGGACCACGCCCCCATTCCAAGCGGTCATCGTGGAGGATTCCTTTCCAAGCAGTCATCGTGGTGGACCACGCCCCCATTCCAAGCGGTCATCGTGGAGGATCCCTTTCCAAGCGGTCATCGTGGTGGACCACGCCCCCATTCCAAGCGGTCATCGTGGAGGATCCCTTTCCAAGCGGTCGTCGTGGAAAACCACGCCCCGTAAAACCTCGTTGTTTTTGAACTTACATTGGTCTGAAGAAAACATAGAAAACAAAACAATAATATTATAAAATCGATAATATCCATTTTTGCTTGAAAATTTCGTTGTTTTAAACCATCTGTTGTTTTTTTTATCGCAACCCATACCTCGGCGCAGTCATCATCGGTTTCGCGTTACCGGAGATCGGATTTAAATTGACAACTGACAATTGAAAGCGTCGTCCGCCAAGCTCGTTAGTCCCGTATGTGTAAGTCATGTTTTATCGCCGGAGGTCGTCGTGACCTAGATGGTGAGATCCGGCGCCGATCTACTCGTTGGCTCGCGGGGGTTTCCCAAGCAGGTATCTCCCCCAGCGTGGCACCACCTCAGGAGGGACAAGCTCTGTCGACCGTTCTCCCGGCAAGTGTGGAAGTGTGTGTAAGTAAGGGATGAGGATAGGACAAGGAAGAGGAAGGAATGCTCGCGCGCGGTCTGTGGCCCGTTTATGAGAGTACTGCCTTGGCAATTGTGTGGTGTTGATCGGAGAAACCACGAGAAACTACCGATCAGAGCAGCCGGTCGCTAGAATTCCCCTCCAGACAGCTACTGAATTCGACCTAGCTGACAAGCTAATATGGAAAATCTTACCACTGTCGGGACTCGAACCTAGGATCTCCCGGTCAGAGGGACTGCAGTGACATCCGTTGATGCCCCGATAATTCTCTCCCAAGCAGCGGTTTCATTCGACCTAGTTATGTTTTTAGTGTAGAAACTCTGCCACCGTCGGGACTGGAACCTAGGACCTCCCGGTCAGAGGCATTAGAGTGACCGCGGACATGCTGGCTCTGAGCTAACGCAGCGGTTCGCTCTCATCTCCCCCGCCCCCTCTCGCGGGCCTGTCATCTGCGCTCCGACCCTTGGGCCTTTCTTTGTCCTTGCGGAACGCCTAGTCGTGTGGGAGGTCAATTAAGGGGGCCTGTAAATATAGGGCAGCTGCGCAAGAAAAGGACCGCGAAGTTCACAGTAGCGAGCAAACAAAGGGGCAAAGATACACACGGAAAGAAAGAGGTATCTCGTAACTTGATGTTGCTGTCTGCAGCTCTTCTTTCTCTTGATCTGCTCCTTGGCATTGCAAATAGTGAAAGAACTTGTCGGACCGAGAAGTTGGTTACTTAGGCAGTGGGCAAAAACCACGATGGTAAGATGAATGTGACTGCTGTGTCTTTCTTGTTTCGGCTGAGAAGAAACTACAGTTGGTAACTCTAGGGTGTCTGCGCCTGTTTCACTTACGAGTGCGCGCTGAATTTTGTTCATTACTCTCTTATTTTGAATTTTCGGTTCATAAATAAAACAAATTGTGTTAAAATAGGTTTTGATTTGTTCTATAGTAACCAATATTTTTGTTAAACTTAATAGAAATTTAAAAAATCATTACTTATTAATCATTTACATGATGTCATATAACACAATTTTTTAAATGAAAAAAAAAGAAATAATGAAGTGAGTCTCCACATGAAATTATTCTGTGAAACCATTAAGTCATCTAATTAGAGCATCTTAATTTTCATACCTTACGCGTTATTACAATATGTGTATGTTGCTTCCGTTCAATATTACAGATCATGGTTTACAGTAACTTCGTCTTCCATTTTCACGATGTGTGCAATATGTTATTCTTTTTGCAGCCTATTTTCTCTCATTTTCTCGATAGGCCGTCAGTATGCAAATATGTAAGGAATAAATTAGCTCCATCTAAAGATTGTACTTGCATGATCCGATACATGGTGAATTCTGTTCATACAATACGTCTTTCGGGAAATGAAGATTAAGAACTGAACTCTGGCAATGTCAAACTTCTACAAACACTTCGGGCATTACCAGAAGTTCATAGAAAGATACAAAAGGTGTCGCGAAATGTTGTTGAATTTTTCTGGAATGACAGAGTTCAAGATCAGACTGGTGAACGAAATTCACGAAGACGTATTAGATGTGCAAAGAATGGCTGTGGTGTTTGTTTAATAACTATTGTTATGCTCTGCGGACCTGTTGCGGGCTCTTGTTAGACTTTAAGTAGCTCATTGATGTAGTTTTAGGATTTTCTCTTACTAATTAAGAGTACGTAAGTGATCTTAATTAGTAAGGATGGAAGGAAGCAAGAACCCGTTTTGAAAGGAAGCCATAATAAATATTTATTTTTTATTTATTTTACGTCAAAAAAACAGTTAAAAACTGCGTATGACGTGCTATGGGGAAAAGTGAATTGTGTGCACATTTTCAAAATTCTGTGATCTCTACACTAAGTCATATACTACTTAAATTTTGAATTTTTGAAAGGGAGAAAAA